>VXBW01004604.1:0-53951 GCA_013400375.1 Thinocorus orbignyianus
TTATATGCCCGCCTTATCAGTGCCGCACGAATGAGCAGGGAGGTCGAGGAGTAACTCAGTCAGAGAAACAAACGCAAGCCACAGCACATAATGCTCATTTAGGGAAACCACGCTCTGGCAGAGGTCTGCTGATAAGTGCATGGTGTTTGCTGGCCTCGCTGTACAGTTCCCAAAGCCAGCATTTTCCTTGGGGGAACAAACAGTATCATTACATTCCTTAACTATGGCATACCATATGCCAGTTGGGCATTACACACTGGTTTGCTCCTTGCATCTTTCTCTCCACAGCACATGTGTGAGGAAAATCAAAGGTGTTTTTTTCCCATTAGTGAAGGAATAGACAGTATGTTTGTGAATTGCAGCAGGCAAACAATATGAAAAATCAAGAATTCTATTTTAATATGTTCATGAGCTAAGGAATGTGCACAATTATGTTATCCTATGTATATATTGATCAGAAAGTATGTGTACTAATACAGTAATACATTGCTATCTTCCTAAAGACACACTTTGACTTATGTGAATATTTCAAGCCAAAGCCAGGGGTCCTTCCCTACTGGCATAGCCAGGCCTAAATCCATATTCCTACCAGCGTCAGTCAGGATTCGGGCTGCAAAGGACATGCAGAGGCAGTGTTCTGCAAAAGAAGTGCAGGTACAAGAGAAGTATTTGAGAGTAACAAGCAGCACACAGCTTCGGGCAGCGAACTGCATCTTCCTCACACACATCTAGAGGAATCCAGAATTTCTAATAAAGGCCTATATTCTCTTTTCCCAATTTCATCCCAAAGACCTATGGTTCCCTAAAAAAGCCAGAACAAAAGTGATTCAAGGAAAGCTCTTAAGCAGCGGTCACACTGTGTAACCTGTCTGAAGGTTTACCAGTACAGTTCAAAGGGCATAAAAATGACCCTGATTCTTTGAAGTACAGCTCCCCATGGTGTTTTTTCCTATAAAGAGCAAAACATATGCCATAAAACTTTATGCTCAAACTTACAGGAATCTGGCTGAGGGCCTGGGAGTGCAAGGAAACTAATTAGTTCAAAACATCCCCTGGTTCCCCTGTTACTTCCCATCCAAACAGCAGCAAATCTAACAGAAGTTTAAAAGCTTTAAAAAAAGTACAGCCAGACCATAGGACAGTAACTTCGCTTCACACAGTTTTGTGGTTTGTTTGTGGGGTTTTTTTAAGATGCTAAAAGAACAAGACAATAGGCCCTAACCAGACTACACATCTTCCCAACGCACAGGAATTCACCCACGGTTTATGTGGAAAAAAGGAAGAGATTGCAGTGTCACTCAAGTATCAGTAAGATGTTATTTTTTATATACTTGTATGCACTGCTAGAGCAAGCACACTATTTCAGTGCTGCTTCCCAGTGTTTTCAGTAACACCACATGTCCTTAGAGGAAAGAAAAAGGGTCAGAGTGGCAGCAGAGCACAGCCTAGCCAAGGGCAAAACGGGAGACGTGCTGTGGTCAGGCGGTGCAAAAATAATTGATTCCATCAAGAGATGTTACAGCAACACTATGCTGCAAAGTGCTTTGCTGAGGAGGTTACAGAACTGATGAAGCAGGCACAAATCCAACAATCTGCCTGCCCAAACTGTGCTATTAAGTTATGATAATGCTGACATTTCCACTGACTAAGAAACAGAAAGTTAAAGAGTTTGACTGAATATCTTCACCCGAGTATGTTGCCGTACAACCTGAACACTAAAATTCTGTTCTCTGTAAGCACAAACCAGGGTACTCTGGCTGATAGTGCAGAGACTGTGGCCCACACAGGCAGCAGATTAGGCTGATTCAGTATCTGTGGCCACACTATACCTGCAATCTAAATATTTACTGTTTTGGGTGAAGAGGAAGAGGAGAACATCGCCCAACCATGATTCCCCTAACTCAGATTTTCCCAAGCCCCTTCCTCTCTTTCTTTACATCGGGTGAATGAGCTGGCAGGGCCATTTTATGTAGCTTCAAAAGATTTCTTTACAAACTGTGACACCCACACAAATTAGCTCCTGTCTCACTTCCTGATAGCTTGACTCATTTCTCAGCACTGTGCCATAAGATTTCCCCTGTGCCGAGTCCTCCCGCCCGCCAGAAGCAGGCAGCTAATTACATATGTGCCTTGTGGGTTCCAAGAGCAGAAGAGACAGCAAGCACTGTGCCATACCTGGGTTTGTCACTCCTGCCCAAAGGACCCTGGCTGAAGCCTGGCGTGTCTGTGTACAGGTCCCTCTTTTGCACAGGATCCTCCCAACTCCTGACCACAGAGCACTTTTCTACAGCAACAAGAATAAGTTTAAGAGGTTGTACTTGATTGTGATCACTATTTAACAGAGCCAAGCTTTGCCTTGGCTGGCTAATTTTTGGAGACAGCTACTCTAATCAAAAGAGCCATGAAGTGATGACTAAGAACAGCTGCTATGAGACCTATATCCTGACAATTGCTTTCAGTTCCAGGAAGCTTTCAGTTTTCTCTGGATAGTTGTATCAAATGAAGAAGGGTCACAAGTTCTGGTCCCACAATACAGGCACAAAAAATACCTCCATGCATGACCTGATGACCACAAATAAGATCTCACAAGATGCTGTGAAATTTCTCAGAACTAAGATAAAGTGGTGGCAGCTACCACCTACCATAATGTGCTTAGTTCTCTGCAGAGATGAGAGATTTTCAGATCACTTTGGACAGGGACCAAGAATCTGATCTCGTTGCTCAATAGGAAAACCCAAGCTTGCCTACACAAATCCATATTCTGTATCACGCTCAGTTTTACACACGACTAGAGTCACAGAAACCCATGTGATCACTTTCATTAGAAAAGGTTTTGACATGCATGTTTTTTGGCTCAAAACCTGAGAGGAGAAACATCCACATCCTCTCACAGACATTTCAGCTTTTGTATCATTTGTGGGGGAGAAAGAACAATTTGCAAAGCAATACACTTATTGCACTGCGATTTGAATTTGCATAATAAAAGCATTCACTTCTTAAAGCGTGTATTAATCCTTAGAAAAGAGAGAAAGTGAATGTTCTAATATAATTCAAGATAGCTAGACACAGTTCCATTATTTTAATTTACATTTTATTGGGTTTTTGCTTTGGTAAAGAAACACATGTTATAACTAATCACAGTTCTAATTACTGCCTGATTCTATCTTTTATTACTGCTAAAATTTCTATTAAGGGAATGAAAGAAACTAATAGGATCATTAAAAGATCAATAGGAAATATTGCTTACATAGAAGTTGCATTGTATAAACTTCAACTCAACCGTAAGGATCAAAGGAATTCTTTGGAAACAGAGAATAACGCATTCATCCCACTCAGAAAAGAACGTGAACTGATTTAAAGGCTCTCCATAAGAAGAATTATTTTTAATTTCATTCCTCTGAGAGCAATAAGCAAACTAAAAACACAACAAAATGTTGACTATTTTTCCATCACCACAGTTCTAGTACTCTTCATATACAGTCTGAATATCTTTAAAGTGTATCATTAAGATCTGGAATGCACGTGATGTTCCTGAATATAAGCAACATGGGGATCTGACTCACTTTAAATCGTAGCCTCATAGTCAAGGTTCTCATTCTCAAAATGATGCTCAGGTAGACCACATTGGCTCTCCAGTCTATCTAAATCCTCTTCTTCACCTAGTTTTGGCAGAAAAATAATTATTTCACTTAGAGTCACTACTCTGCCTGAAGTGGTTAACCCAGCATGAATGCAATACATGAAAGCACTAATATGGTTAATTGCCTTTTCCCATATGAGAATCCCTACTTTGATGAAACTTCTTACTATGGCTGCCAGAGTGAAAACTACAGGTGTACTGACAGAATTATAATGGTGGTATTAGAGCAGGATAACTTTTTTCTGATTCTCCAGTGAACCCTACATTCTCTCTCTTAAAACATCTTTCAAAAAGCAACTCTCTCAAGACTAGAAAAGAATTAAAACCAGAACAAAGCAAACTAGTGCTCAAAATATTTCAGCCCCTGAAAGTCAACTCATCTCTCTTGGTCACTTGCTGTGATTGCTCCTTCCACTTCCCACAGGTCAAAGTGTCAAAGCCTTGCTGCCCTCCCATAGCTTGATTTGGTAGTAAAACCTTAAGGAAAATGTATTTGGGAACTCTGACACCACCCAAACTAGTCAGTCTCAGTAAAATTGACCTGCTCAAGGTTAAAGACCTCAGAGGTAGATTCAAAGCCCACTCTAAATGCACCATGAATTATGTCTCACCACATTTAAGCACGACACGTTAAGAGATATTTTACAGCTTTCAGTCTAGGCACTTTTCACTAGCTCCCATAGTTACCTAAGGAATCGATGGGCAGTTGACTTGGTTGCAAGTTAGCCATGTTAGAGAGACAAACTATGTCCCCAGGGAGCTAGCTCAGTTCTAAACAAGGTTTTCAAGGTAAAGCAGTGCATATGATTGCAGTCTACTTCCACTGTAAGTCAACTGAAATCAAAAGGTGACAGCATTGACGCTGTAGGTCTGTGTAGAGCCGATTTACTGTGCCTTCCTGGGAGTCAGAGTATTGATAAATGTAGTATAGAAAGGCATGATCGCTCCAAAATAGTTGGAGTTTTCCAGAGGATATAATGCCTAATCCCACTGCATCTGTATTTACGAGCTTTCTTATGAGCTAGAATACTGCAAGAACGACAAGAAGAAACTCCAGTGGCCCTCCAGGAGGCAAAGTGGAGGCAGCAGCATCTGAGCCAAATTTAAGAATCCCTGATTCTATTCAGTGTTGCGGAGGCAACCCTGAAGTACACTCCCCAGAGCCTCCTTTGATGTCTTTTATTCAAGCTTTCTCACCATCTATAGTTTCCTAGCCCATGTTATGCCAGGTAACGCAAACTTGTTTATACAGATCTTAAGAAAAGAAGAGGGGAAAAAAAACCCAAAACTACTCAATGTACATATTAGCAGACTGAGAAAGTTCAAGTACTTTGTGGTGAAATGGACTGAGCTAGTAACAGCTCTGCCAGCAATAGAAACAGAAGCTCTTTTGTTTCTGCTACTAAGAGTACAAGCAATTCTGCTGTTTTTAAAGACAGGCAGGATTAAAGGGATGCTGCAAGTCAGCACCCATAGTTTAGAAAAATACAACCAAATTGGGGTGATAGTCAATGGAAAACTTCATTTCAAGTGGGTAAAAGCTAATACAAGATCAGAGTGAATTTTCTGTAACATAATATTATAACCCTATCTACTTTCTGTTCCCCACAAGGAGCTATGAAAACAGGTCTTCCTTCTTGAAGCAGGATTGATACTTACAATTGGAGACCTCCAAGGCTCTCAAAAATATATCTGTTCTATGGCCTGGTACACAACTAATAATGCATATTTTAGATAAGCAAGTCACATCCATGAAGAAGAGGCACAGAGCTGACAAGTCCTAATCATAACATCCTCAAAAGCAAACACAATAAAATTCATAAGACCACTCAAAAGTGAAAGAAGACATTTAGGTCACAAACTGACTGAAAGTTTTGAATGAGTAAAAATAGAAAAAAAAAAATCCTTTTTTTTGCTCCCTCTTTAAAATAAGGTAAAAATATTCCAAAGTACAGCATATGTGCAGTACTAGGAGATCTTGAATTGTGTATTTTTTCACTTTAAAAATTTGCCTGCATGAACAGTGGAATGATGTAGATCATAGAACTGTCTAGGTTGGAAGGGACCTTTGAGATCATCTAGTCCAACCATCAACCTAACTGATAAAAAACAACAACCCATCAATAAACAATGTCATGTTGGTTTACACTGACAGTATTGTCCTTTTTTAAAAGGCTCATTGTGAATACATACTGAATTTCAGTAAATTTCTATTTGAAATTTCTATTTGGATTTCCAAAAGGATTTTTGCCTTCTTTCCCAAACAGTTGTCATTTCCTGAATACTACATAATAGACAATGTGGAAAATACTAAGAGTTGTGTTTTGCCGTAAACCATGGTTTGCAGAGGTCAAAGGGATAGTTTTCACAAAGGTCTGATTGGAACCATCTTCTATACAATCTCTTTTTTAATATTATAGTCTTTCTTCTCGTATCATATTCAAAAATAAGTACTGTTTTCTGATTGCGAATTATCAAGCAGACTCAATGCAATGTAAGGAATCAGTTAAAAGAAATCAGCAACCGATTAGCCTGAAGGCAGTAAAGAAGTTCATCAGAAAATTGATTAGTTCGAAAACAAACACAACAGAACTTTTACAGTCTCAGAGTGTCTCTTTTGTCCAGTCATACCGTTGTAAAATGGAAACTAAATGTTGTAATTTAAAAATTACATACTTTACTTAACCTCTGCTCCAGAGGGACATTATATAGCTAAAAATACAGGCTGAAGGTAACACAGTGGGACACAGTTTATAGCTATTTCACAAGACTTTTCATCAAAGGAAAATGACATTGTTATAAATGTGATCCATGCTTGGCAATAAGGCACCAGCAGGTGTGAATGCAATTCAGCAAAGACTTCCCTGAAATCATTTGTGACCCTTGTCCATGCTTACTGTTTCCATAAAGAAACTCTTCCTCCTGACACTGCCTGTTTATAAACACCAAACATATCACTGGCTTCTGTATGCACCTCTGAGACACCTATTTTCTTCTTTTGTGGTTATCTTATTATTTTATATTTCTTTTCAGGATTCAGTTGCCTGGAACCAAGCGAAGACCTGGTATCAAGCAAACCAGCAGATTAATTTAGTTCAATAATAATTATAAAGGTGACTTTTTGGGTGGGGGAGAACACAAAGAACATCAATACCAAGTAGCATTTCAAGCAACAAGCCTCTACTGGTAGAGAGATCTTCATCTGCAAACATGTTAGCATTGTCTTAACAGTATTTTTATAAATCATTGGTTTTCCAGTAACAAAGAGTATATGTGTGTCAAATGAACACTTAAAATGATGACAATGATCACACTTCAACCTCTTTGTATTTCCTTTGCAAGATCTACATAGTTGTAAATAACATACTGAAGGTAGCACTACTTTATGATCAAAAACTAAAGATTTCTTCACCATCTGCTTTTAGCTTTTACTCCTTTAGGTGTCACCTCTGTTCCTATTTCCTGTTCCACATTTGGATTATCAAGGCATTTCCCCTGATGTTTCCATGCACTGGCTCTCAGTTTGCCCTCCCCTCTTTCCTGAAGCCTTGTCTAGTAACTAAGGTCCACAGGTATACAACATGGCACCAAACACTTCACTGCCATGAACTGGCACCAGTTACAGATGTTACCCTGAAAGAGGAAGCCAGTAAATGTTTCACTTCAGGCTATGACTAATTTTTTGTAATAAGAAAAGCTATACAAGTTGATACTGAGATTAAAATTGGGTGTGACATGATCCAAGATTCATCTGCACTAATGTAACAAGAGTTTTCATTTCGGAGGGATGCTCATGCATGGGTAACTATTTTTAAGGGTTGCTTTGTTTTGTTTAAAGCTTATGCGAATTGCAGAGGCAACATTTTTACAAGAAAATGTTTCAATACAGTGGATAATGTATTTTAACTACATAAATTTTGCATGCAGAGCCTGAATGTTTTACATGGTTTCAATGATCCACACTGTAACAGCTTAAACAAAGACAATCACATGGGCTTAATAAAGTCAGTGGTAATAAAAAAGAAAAGCTTCACTCTAAGAGGAAAATATTTATATTGGAAGCAATAATTATATAGTACTTTTCATCCCCAGAAGTGCTTTTTAAGTGTCATCCGGTGGTTTGCTCAAAAGACCCGGAGTCAGGATTGGATTTCTTCTCCCCACTGCCACCAACTTGCTGTGTGGCCTTGGACCAATCCCTTATTGTTGGATTTTCAGCAATGCCAGGCACCCATCCTAGTACTACTGAAAAATCAAACCATCAATCTCCTTGGGTCTCATTTTTTCCACCTATAAAATGAGATTAGTTACTCTACTTTGCAAGGCTGTCAGGAACATTAATCGGTATTTGCAGGATATCTGGAGATCCTCAGGTAAGAGACAGCTACAATATTCTGGCCTTATTTATGGCAGTGTAGGATACTCTCCACGCCAAAGAACTGAAGTTACTCCCTGAGGTGGAGCGGAGCAGCCCTTAAGTGTAGGAAATAGGAAGTGGGATAAAAGTGAAGGAATAGTGTTTCCCAGTTCTTATTAGCAATGATTATACACTACCAGCTACATTGCAATAGCTCCTGAGAGCTGCTGTGGGAAGCAGGAAGAAAGTATAACCTCTCCCTCCCTTCCTCCCACTTGCCACCTCTGGCCTTCTTCACTCTGTGAAGGCTCCACGAAATGTGTAATATTCCATGCCTGTCCCAACCTAGGTCACAAGCTGCAGAAATGGTGAGAAGACTTCCTCCCACTCCTGAAAAACAAGAGAGGGATCACACCGGTACATCATAGTAGAGAGAAGGTGTAGAAAACTGAATACCTGCCACATACCCTACAGATCTGCCAGAGACATTATCTGCTGAGGAAAATGGTACACTGCAGCTTCCTTTCTCCAGGACTTCACAAATGCACAGAGCTTTCCAGAAAAAGAAATAAAAAAACTTTAAAAAATTAAAAGGCAAGCATACCCTACAAGGTAACAGACTAGGGCTAACTCTCCAGCATGGAATCCTCCAAGAACGGTGATACACACACAAGGGCTACTGGAACGCACAGGATCAATTTTCACTGTCCTCACTGTAGTGGAACCAGAGAAGTTCAAAGGCCTTTCATCAGATTCTCAAATCACCTAAGAACTAGGTTCCAAAGCCACGTCTCCTAAATCCTCTAACCTCCCAGGCAAATTTGGTATTCAGTTATGGACTTGGCATAGTGAACACCTTATTCAGTATGGAAACGTATCAATTGGAGTCTCTCCCTTCTCCTGCTCTTCCTCCAGGCACAGAGAGGCACCTGATTTGTTTAGGCTATTTAATCAACTTCCAACCACTATCTTCTTCCAAATTCTAATTCTCTATTTCCTCTTCTTTAAAGTTCAAACAGTTAATTCCCACATGACCAAAGTGCCTAATCTTCTATCCTGAGCTTTTATTCCATGTTCAGTTCTTGGTAACTGCCCAAGTTAGCTTCCTTTTTGCCCAGAGCCTTTCACATCCAGGCTCTCAACATTGCAGCCTGATCATTTTACTTGACAGAAAAAGCTTCTGAGTGTAGGTTCTAGTGCCTGACCTACATATCTGGAGAAATCTGGACTGGAGAATTGGTTTCTACAGCAGTTATGGGCGATATTCAACAAGCGTTTTCATGACAGTTTAATAGTCATATATATACCTCTGTATTATTCTGGTATCTCTAAGTTCACGATTACTCCAAGAGAACTGACAGGTTAAATATCCCAGTTATTTAGCACAAGATCTTTTGTATACAACAAAATGTATTTGAAACGACGATGACTTGAAATTACTTTAATAAAAGGGATACTCGAGGCTTATGAGGCTTTGATTTTCATTTTCACTGAGGCCCTTGCTGTACTCTGGCAGAATAAAATGAGAGTAAATGGAACACAGACATGCCTTATGCTCAGCTTAAACAGCCATTACACAAATGAGAGGAGTTCCCCCCCTCTGGTAAAAAGAAAAGTTGAACAATTTGCCACATGACAAGTAGTCTTTTCTCCAGCAATGAAGACCTAATATCCTGATTCACCAGTACCTCTCAACAAGTTAGCGAAGAAAATGTGAAGATAAGATAGGTGTGAAGAAAAGCTCATCTTTGAGTACATATATATAACAGTTATTTTTCTATAAATTCATGAGTTACTTTAACCACATCTAGCTTCCCACTACCCTTCACAGAAACTAACCTGAAAAGATCTTCTTCTGGGTATTCTGGAGACTTACAGCATGTTTTTCACTTCTTGTTACACTTGCTGTTTCAGTTTGAGGGACATTATTGATATACAACAAAATATCAGCAATAAAGGAGTTGATATGACAGGCACAACCACCAAAAGCTTAAAATGCAGTATCGTTTAAAAATGAAGCATGTAATTTAATGTATACACACAAATGTCCATCACAGGATACACAGTACAATGAATCTTTGAGAGGTGCCACAATTCATCATTTTCTAATGGACATTCAAAAAGGAGCATTTTTATAGGATCACTTTTACACACAATGTAGAATATCTTACTTACACTTGCATTCAGGCTCAGCTACAAGTCGCCGTATGAAATCTGGCTGTTTGTTGGCTGGTAACTTTAGGAAAATATTCACTTTTCTTTCATAGTTCTGCTTTTTTTGGGGGGTGAGGGGAAACTTGCTCGAAGAATGAAAACTAACAGTGATGTCAATATTCTTTCCACAGACAACCATTTTAACAGGTACAATCTGAAATCCTAGAGAACGATATTACCTGTGCACTTAAAATTTCAAAGTGATCTTACAACCCTCAATCCGTTCCCACACGATAATGACATTCACTTCTAGGAATTTCCTGGTCCCGTGGGATGATTATTCATCCCTGAGAAGTGCTCAGAATACGATGGCATGATCCAGTTAACATTCATTCATCCGAGTGCTGCATTTTTGACAGAGCACTGCATGCGTTCCGGCTGAATTACAGGGTTGCAATTTTTTAAAACTCAACAACCAGATTCTAACTTTTTGCTTGTGAGAGCCCAGCCTCACACAGCACCCCCTGGTGAAGAATGAGACCATCTCATTTGAAAACAGTAGGAAGTCTGTGACTTATTGCCCACTACATAGAATTTAGTCCTTTGTGAAATGAGTCTCGCTTTGTTCCTGCTTGCTCTAAGACACCGGTGAAGGGCTGGCTTCCTTTTTCATTCCAATTTTACATCACTGACTGCACTGAAATAACACGTAAATGATACTAGCTCAAGAAAGAGGAGAACAAAGCCCTAACACTTCCCCTCCTCTCGACCACAAAGATGGTCAAAAATTGTATTTCCTTGCATCTTTTTGAAACATAATTCAGTTGCTTTGTTAATTCCAGGAAGATCATATTTAAACTTGTTGTTTGGTTGGTTTTTTTTAACAGCTCAATGTGCAGCTGGGAGGTGCAGGGCTATGATCAGTGCAGTAACCATACAACAGAGGAGTTTCAAGCACTGCCCGTTAAGCTTTACAGATTGCTTTAAAGTGTGCTTTAAAAAAAAAACTAACAAGGAAAGAGATTAAAAGAGCCACACTACCATTTTAGCTTTCACTATCCGTTATATGATCCTCATTTTGCAGAGCTAGGGGAGAAGAAAAACCCAGCCTTTTAGACCTTGGGAACAGGTGAGTGCATTAGACAGCTGGGCCCATGAATGTCACGCTGTCCCTTCATTTTCACTAATGGCTGTGCTTAGTTCTCAAGCACCAACAGGGAACTGAAATTATCTCCAAAGGTACAAATGCAAACATTTGCTGACACTGGAGAACAGAGCAGAGAGAGCTGGACACTGACAAGCAGTTACTCAACGCAGTTGTTTTACTCCCTGCTTGACAATTATGATTTTCAAAATACAACCCATCAGTGAAGAACAAAGCAAAATTAGAAGCTCAGAGTTTTTTATTTTGGAAGAGGAAGTTCCCCAGCACATGTGCTATTTAGGGATTTTTCGAAACTGACTCAGTGATCCTGATTTCCCTTTGTAAGAGCAGTTTTACACTTACAAATTTTCCCAGATTTACATTAGCTGGGGTTACACAAGTCGAATCTCTGGTTTGGATGTGTATGTGGGAATTGTACATATATAAAAGTGTGCACAGATAAAATATTGGCATATTAAGCCTTCCAAAATATCATCCATCCAATGAAGAGTACTTTTGTGCAATTACAGGTATTACTGAGGCCTTTTAATTATTCAAGCCATAGCTCAGAATACAGTTTTGGGACGGCTCATGTGAGCTTAAAATGGAGAAATCACCTAAAAAAGAGAACCTCAATGTTTGCCAACCAAACTGAACTGATCCCCACACTGCGTGTGTGATTTCAGAAATATCAGAGTAGGAGTAAACTTGATGGTACTTTGACAGTCTGATTCTGTACACTGAAACACATATATATGACAGTGCCAAAGAACAGTTGAGTTCCTATAGTAATTGCCCATGAGATCGCGTGGTTTAAGTTCTGTTTAATTTCATTCTAAAAGAGAAAAGTCTGCAGGTAACAGGTCTATGTTTTTCCTCTTTAATCTTGTGCCCTGACCTTGTATCAACAGGCGTACACAGGATCCTGAAAATACTAACTGCAATGGAACTAATGTGATGTTGCCTGCATTTGGATTTCTTTATGTTTTCAATATATGCAAATGAAGATATAAGTGTTCCCACTCAGGTGAGAACTGAGGAAGAAGTCCACAACAGAAGTGTTAGCCTGTCCAGTGCAACCACTAGAAGGGGATGGCTTTGTCAGATGAGAGTTTAACACACTTCTGAGTATTCCATCTCTCTCTCCCACCATCCAGTCTTCCTCACTCTGACCCCTGCTGCACACAAGCTCTCCTTGCCTTGTTCATGCATCAGTTGCCTGTCCCGTTAGCCATCTACTTAAGGAACTTGGAGATCACATCCATGCCATTAGACGAACTTTTTTCTTCTCTGATACCTTTACCATTTTAAAACAGCAGTCAGTAAGCTACTTTTTGCTGATGCTACTGGAGATATCTTTCTCTCTTGCCACTAACATTGGGATGCAGACGAAGTAAGTTGCTTCTCTTTTTCCTGCAAGATGTATAGATGACATTCAGGATTTACAACTATGCAGCAGACACAAGAGGTATATTTCACGGTAATTTCAAACATTCACAGAACCTCTGTGCCAGCATAATCAATTTGGCATTATTTCTGGCTGTCACAATAATGAACAGATCACTTGGAGTCATGGTTGCGGTTATAGACAGAAACCCTGCACCGTATCAGGAGTTCTATATGTAAGGTGCTTACAACGGGAGCAGTATCATCTATATGAAACATATATCCACTCCTACGCCATTTCATACTCAGGTATACAGAAATTAAACAAAATCACCATTGACAGAAAGAGGAGCAGGTTTCTTCACTCAAACCAGTGGATTAGGCATCATGTGAAGGATTATACAGATATTTAAGGGGAAAAACGCATTACTCATTTTAACTTATTCCTGCTGACACTGAAAAAACAGGAGACAATTTGGCCTGAATCCTACTGTAATCAGTCTTAGCCTCTTAAAAGGGAGAACTGAGTCATCTACAGAGGAGAAAGAGAAAAAAAATCCCACCACAGAAAGCTGTGCTGTGAATTGAGTGTCAGTAAACAACATACAGCTGCAGAGTAAGGCTGCCATACGTTGCTGCTTTGAGTCAGCCAGCAATGAGTGCTAAATGCATACTGATTTAGGGCCTGGTCCTTAAAAGTACTGTACAAATTCATCTGCCAGATTTCAATTTGTAGATGATATATATAATGTCTACGTGAAGCAACCAGTTAAGAGGCAGAACTAAATGGCAATGTTAAGTACATGAGTAAAAGAATAGACAGCATTAATATAATGCTCAAGAGCCTGCTCCAAATTCAGCAGGGTTCCTCTGATTTCAGTGACCTTTACAATGATTCTCAAGACCACAAGTTATTAAAATATAGAACTTAATCAAGTAATTCTACTTTTTTTTCTGTTTTGATCTGCTTTACCCTCTCCATTTCCAGATAATGAGGAACCAAGTAATAGAATTCCCATTACTTTGTTGTTAAAAGGAAATTTAAGCCTTCTATTTTGTTGCTAAAGATATAAGGATCTAAAGACATAATTTCCTGTGACACTTCTGCTGATTGACCTAAATATCTTCCTTACTTTTCAGGTCTTTGGTCAACCAAATTGATTTCTATGCTTTCTTCTACGATAAGGCCCTCACAGAGAAGCACTTAGTCACACAGTCCCTGTACCATCAGTCTTCAACCATTCCCCATGTGCTTGTGTAGGGACATCAGGATCCTGAGAGAACTGGTATGAAGTTTAGTTTAGTTACTTCTTGATTTACCTGGATGTACCTAGGCTTGCACTGAAACAGTGTTTCTGTGTAACAAAACTATCATGAAGAAAACCAATTTGCTATATACTATATTATTTTTCTCTTCTGGACTGCATCATCCGCACAGGTATGTTTCATCCACAAAATGTACTGAAAGATTTTCAACTCTTCAAACACTGAGAACAACGTATCAGATTTCATTTTATGGGGTCTTCATTACCAAAAAGTACTTGAGACACACAGTAAGCCAACATAAAACCTAACAGTCTTCAATAATTTCTCCATGTCTGTTCCCTCTCCTACTCCTTTGTAGCAGCAGAGTATTCTCTTTGGCTAGAGACACTACCTTACCCTACACACCTACCACACTGGAACTATGATCTCAGTTGCAGATACATAGGTATTAATGTAATAAAATAATAGTAATGTAATAAAATAAGAATAAAGGTCACCAATTCACATTACTGACTCAATTTGTAAATACGAGATCCAATTCATCGTAATCCATGATATTTCAGTGGAATTTTGTGCACTGTAGATTTAGTTTCTACAGCATGTACAAATTTAAAAGTGATGGGCGTTATCACAGTGATAGGCACTGTGTAAATACTCAGAGCAGAATGGGATAGTTCAGGACCCAGACCAGGAAATTAATTACGTTCATTTGTTAAAATGTGCTGCAGTAAAAACAACCCTAAAATACTTATGCCTCACAGAGAAAAGCATTACATCTTCTGGAAGGACTGGTACACTGTAGTTTCCTCACACAAGCATCAAATTATAACAATCCTGCACCAACTCTGATCCAGACAGTGACACGATGTTTTTCTTCTATTCATTCCTCTCCTGTTCTCTTGTCCCAACCTCAAGTCTCATTCACCTTGTACGATATGGCCCATTCTATATTGTATTGTAATATCTGCTCCCCCCGTTCTGTGTATCCACAGACATTCTTCAAGTGTTAATGATGCATTTTTCTGATGCCAAATGCTCTTCAACGTGAAAGGACTTGAATGCAGACAGAAAGAACGTTGGTGTCACGGGGTACTTACAGGTCTCCTAAAGAATCATCAGTCGCTTGAGAAAAAAATATTCTTACAGTTTAGGTTAGGAATTACCAGAAGCATCTCTTCCCACCTCAGCCCTTCAAATACGACGAAGATGAAATGCTACCTAAGAAATCCTGTAGGAAGAAACACACTCAATGTCAAAAATAGTAGCAGTTATAACTCAGAGAGGGGAAATTCTTGCAGGTACAAGAAAGATCCTTTCCCAAAAACATTGATACTGCATTTTTTTTTTACCTCTGCAACATTACTAGGGAACCCACACAATGGCTGGTGTCCAAAACCCTCACCCTCTGCTTGACCTTTCAGTCCTTTATTCTGACAGTTGCTAGCAATAATAATTACTTGCAAAATACAGTCAAAAACTGGGTCACTGGTTTTAAAAATATAAGTCATCAAAGATTTACATTTTTAAAAACAGAAATTAATTAGGCAGATGAACAATTGCTTCATAAGAATTCAAAAGATTAGTAAACCTTATGTGCCCTAACAAAAAGCTCAGGAATTCAGGTATGTACTCTGTCTGTCAAAAAAAAATACATTAATACGGATATACAAGAAGGACATTAGGTAACATGAATTCTACTTTTAAAAATAGTGAGTAAAAATCAAGCATTTTGAGAGATACTGCTATGCATCACTGGCAGATAATTCAATATTATGATGGATCGCTGTTTTTCATACCAATTTCAAGACTTTTGAATCAGTAAAGTAATATAGTTAGTCAACATAATATATGTCATAAATCAGAACTTGATAGATTAATCCATGTGGATTTATAAATCACATCAGGATATTTCCTCCTAAGCAGAGCTTGCTCTTTACCTGTTTTTCTTCTTGAGTTCTGAAACAAAACATTATGAGCTTACGGCTCCAAATGATGTGTTAATCCTCCAGGGTTTTCCCCAAAGCACTGCAAGATCACAAGAGCAGTGTGCAGTCCAGATGAACTTGGAAAGGACTCTGATGAGCCTACAGAGACTGGAACAAGTGCAAATATTAATGTAGTTCACACGCCCTAAAAGAACGCACAATCAGAAGTTCATCTACAGCTGAGAATCAGCACTCAAACCCCAAGCAGTGAAGTCATCGCCAGCAACAAGCTCCTCAAAGATAAGTAAAGAATCACTCATTTCTCCTCTCTCTCAAGTTTACCTCTTTCTTAAAGGAGAGGGATTTTCCTTAATATTTTTCTTTAGGAGAAAAAATAAAATGCAGGCTGAGAGAGTTGGGACTGTTCAGCCTGGAGAAGAGAAGGCTCCGGGGAGACCTGAGAGCAGCCTTCCAGGATCTGAAGGGAGCTCCAGGAGAGCTGGGGAGGGACTCTTTGTCAGGAAGTCTAGTGACAGGACGAGGGGGAATGGTTTTAAATTGGAAGAGGGGAGATTTAGATGAGATATTAGGAAGAAGTTCTTTCCTGTGAGGGTGGTGGCACTGGAAGGGGTTGCCCAGGGAAGTTGTTGATGCCCCATCCCTGGAAGTGTTTAAGACCAGGTTGGATGGGGCTTTGAGCAACCTGGTGTAGGGAGAGGTGTCCCTGCCCATGGCAGGGGGGTTGGAACTTGATGATCTTTAAGGTCCCTTCCGACTCTGACCATTCTATGATTCTATGATACTTTGTACCAAGAAGCTTTGCCAAAAAGAGATATGGGGAGTGTGTCATGTTGTGCACTGGTCTTGTTTTACCTATTTATTAAACACAAGACAAAAATGAAGCCATATTCAAGTACATTCAGCAGAGACAAGGACGCCTGTCAGTAGATTTTCTGTGCAAGTATTGCTGAGAGACATTCTCAGGCCAGGTATAAGGGACATTAAGCCTGGCAGATAACAGTCTCCTGGATTATTATGCTACTGTGACGCTTAGCCATTCAGCCAAAACTGAGAGAAACTTTAACTAAGCCCTTTCTCTGTTGGTACAGCTCTAGTCTTCATTTCTCCATCTTAACATTGACATGAAAAGAATCACAAACCTGAATTTCTTTGGGCATTTAACAGACCCCTGACTGATAGCGGCACCCCAAGCTGTCCCTCTTCAACTCAAACAGGCTCTGCAACAGTTCTGTGAAACTTTCTGAAATCTGTGCAAAAGTTCTGACAAACTCTATCAAACTCCGCCTCTCGAAGAACAAAAGCAACACTGTATTTTGCAGGATATCTTCACAAGGATATTTCTTTATTTTTAAAGACTTGAAAAACATTTACGCTGACTTCTACGTCCTTAAAAAGACATTTAAACTCTAGGTTACTGACTGTCCTGATTACAGTATTTGAGCTAACACACACCTATTTTCTGTGAGACTTCAATTGTACTGTATATTTGAAGAAATAGAGCGGGGCTTAGAAACATATATTGCTGTGATCATTTTGGAGAAAAGAATCAGTCAAACATTCTTAAAAGCTGAATATGGCAGCCTCACTAGGCAAATTCTCTACAACTGAATTTGACAAGTGCCACACAGCTCTATACCTTGATAATGGTTATGTAAAAATATTAGATCCTGAAGGCTTAATTCTTAAATACAACTTTACTCAGCTTAATATAGGGTTTTTTGAAAATTCTGTCCAAATAATAACCATCAGTAAGAATCAATGGGAACTTTAAGACATTTTTATTAGTGGATATTAATATACATACTTTGCTATACATCTGATCCTTCCCACACTCCTGTAAGTGTCAGGTTTTGAACACCTCCTCATATGAAATTATATTAAGAATGATAGAAATGGGAAAAAGAACATTAGGAATTTATCTTTAAGGTGGGAACTGGCAGCAAACCAGAAACCACCCACTGGTAAATCTAGGCTTACTATTAAAGCATGTTTTTACTAGTACCATTCAATCTAAACTGGAATCCTTTTTAATTACAGGAGAATTTCCTTGAGACTTCTTACATGGCCCTATTTTTGGAGCGAACATGAGCCATTCTGCCTCATTCAAAACACTTTTTCATCCTGGAAGTGCTATCATGAGGATGCACCTATCTCCAAGATATGAGTTACAATCCAGATGGCAGCTTGGGGAAATCCAGCTGTTATTTGGAACATCCAAAAGCTCTGATCCCTCCCTTTATGCTTTTGTCAGCTAAACAACAAACTCTGCTCTGTTCACACAATCCTGAAACAAGTAGCTCCTAATCAAGCAGCAGGAAAAAAAAAAAAAAAAAAAAAAAAGAAAAATTAGAAAAGANACCTTTGCTGTTGTCTTTAATTAAATGTATTCCACTCTGGTGCTGGCACTCACTCTGAACCTTTTGCTATGCAAATTTCAAGCCTAACTTCTATTCAGAGAACAACAAGTGTACACTTGAGATTGAGCTGGCATCTTCTCAGTGCTACTTGTGTTTAAGTGCACTCTCAGGTGTTTATGTTATCCTTCACAACAGCCTCTTCCCTTTCCAATTAGAATAATTAGAGAACTGCCAGGAAGAAAATGCTTTGTTTCTTTTTATCCACAATAGATCAGAGAAGACTGTATTTCATTCTGAAAATAAAAGCCCCTAATTTCCTGCCTTACAGAGCCTCAGTACATGTATTAACATAATCCTTTTATTTAGGAGACATCCTTAATGTTGCTACCAAGCTCAAGTCCGTACACCTCCAGATCTCCAACCTAGTTGATGCTATCGCAGTTCTATATAGCAGGGATTTCAGGCATTGTATCTTGACATCTTAAAGGAGAGAGGGGACAGTTATTTTTACGGATGGCCCAAAATCAGCCCCCAAAACTGAAAATAGTATTTGCTTGAGCCAAGTATTGACATCATTTCCAAATGAAGCTAGAGGGTTTAAAAATGTTTTTTAACCAGCACTCATTCTCATTGCACAGCATGACAGAAGTCCATTCACAAACCTCGGCTCATTCCCTCTGTCATGAATACGAAGGGAATTTCTGTTTATTATTACTATCCAGAAAACAAGATGAGTTGCTCCCTGAAGAGACATAATTCCCAGGGAGGGAAAAGCTGAGAACACCGTAGCTTTGCCTACTACAATAAGCTCAACATCCTTCAATGTGTCTCTATGCAGGACCTATGGGGAGACTGGATAACAGAAAATTGAAAGAAACAAAAAAAGACAAAAAATGGTTCCTCTTTGCAGGGCTCCCTCCTTACACCTGTAACAATGAGGTAGAAATGGGAGTCTTCATACTGCCTCTAAACTGTGCTTCTTGTGCAAATGCAGCTGAGCATGCAGCTGTAAACAGGAGTAAGGATTAAATTGTTGGACCAGTTCTAGTAAGTTTGATTTACTTTCTCTAAGGATCGCACATTCATAAAGAATTCCATAATAAATAAAAAAAAAGAGATTCACCTATTAGAAATGACAAGTAGATGTTTATGCCCGTAGAACAGTTTCTTCCAGTCCAGCCAATGACATCTGGTTTTGATTCAAAATCTTAGTGCTATTTGCATTCTCCAACATATTTCAGCCCTTCTAGTTAACTCAAATCCCCATCTTTAAAGACAGTGTGTTGCCAGAGTTTGCATTATGAAAAATTAAAGAAAAATATGTAACAAAATACACAAATACACAACTGGTTTGGTAAGTGATTTTCCACTGAAAAACAGAGCAGACAAAATACAGAACAGAGTAGGATCATTTTCTGTCTCAAGACTGCAGAAAAATGTCATCTTGGCCAACCTGAGAATTATCTGCATAGAACAACTCAAGAATTATTCACCCGGGATTTGCATGGGATTAAAGATTCTAATAGAAAAAAAAAAAGAATTAGATTTACATCGCTGACAGAAGACAGAGCAAAGTCCTGCCTTTTGCTCAATAGGCTGGCGTTCATCCAAGTTCAATTTTTACCTAAACAGAGAAGATCTGAAAGCAGGCCTCCCACTTGTCAGAAAGAGAAAAGCCTGAACTTTGCCTTCCCACATCCTTTATGAGTGTTCTTAACACAGAGGTCAGAAGGAAAAGACACCATATCTATCACATCCTTGCATCTTACTCCCGGTGGCATTCAACATTTCCCATATACCACATGGAAGTTCCACACACCACACTGGTTTCCATAACTTCCCATGAGCCTGGATTTCAATGCTATATTCAAAATGCAACCCAAAAGTTTCTACGTGGGCAGTTCCAGTCTGCCACAGCCCTGAAGTCATATGTGTGTAAAGGGACAGATGAGTCAATACAGTCTCTGAAGGGATTACTGGAACTGACTGAGCTACACCAAAAAAAACCACAGTAGAAGTACAAATTTACCAGCCTTTCCCAAAGCATCTGATTGTCATTCCCTGTAGCAGTTCCTAAAGTCCTGACCCGTAGCCCTGTGCAGAGCCTGGGAGAGTGCATTTCACCCTATTTGGCATTAAGCCTGTCCCACAACGCAGAGTAGACATGTCCTCCTGTTTGGTTTCAGCACAGTGTCCCTGTAAAATGAGACGGAGAGGCATGAGTGTCCCCATTGCCATCAGGGCTAAGGTAAGGATTTAGAGTATAATACCACAAGTGTTCAGAGAAAAGAAATTGAGACCCTGTCAGGTAATGAAACTCAGAAAAACCCTCAGCACGTAAAAATTGCTTTCACTAACATCCAAGCCCACTAAATAAAACAAAAATCTGAAACGAAACAGGAGACGCTGGAACGACCTTGAGAGCTGCGATTTCCAATTCTGTCAGACAGCTACAGCAGCAAATCCCAGAAACATGATCTATATGTGGAAACTGTCCCATCTGCAGACAGGACCGTCCCCAAAAGAGGCAATACATCTTTTTTTCCAAACACCTTGCATCATTCTTAAATAGGAGCTAAGAGAACCACGTAGTATACTACAAGCAGGAAACACTGCTAACAGCATCTCCAAACACGATGAATCCTCATTGAGAATTCTTCACAACTAATTGTATTGCATCATTGTGATACCAAGGATGTTGATACCACATCATTATAGTGCTATCAAAGCTGGTCATATGGTAATTCATAAGACATCAGAATCTTCATCTCCATTTAACCACAGCACTACAGTGTTGCTTGTACTACTCCAGCAAGTTTAGTTCTAGTTGTGTCGACCAGTACATACTTTGACTGATTCATTTGTTTTCTGCCTTTTCACCTACAGCAACAATTTTTCCACCACCCAGAGTGACTGTTAGTTCCTTTACTTCAGTAAATTTTGGGCTGAACACAAGCAGTTTAACAGCTTAAGGACTTCTCACAGTTTTTAGGCAGGATTAAAATCCTACCTGTAATTCACCTGTGATCATCTGCAGATGTTCAAAGAGATGTGAAAGGAGTCCAAACACAGTGGAAGTTATACACATTGCTTTGCTGATATAAATTTAGTACACAAAGCATAGGAGGACAACTCAGATTTAGGCTTGGTAATGAAAACGTTTTAGCAAATGCCTAAATTTGAAGATTCCCGAGCTGTCCATATAATATTTACTGAAGCATCTGGATTGTCCCAAAAGTAGGCAACCATGACAGGATTTGGTGATGAACACCTTCTCCCGACAAATATTGAGGTATTGAGCTCAGCAGAGCTGGTCTAAATGCCTGTTACACTATCCACACAAGTAGTGAAATCATTTTATAGAACTCGTATAAAGCAAAAGTGACTCCTTGAGATACATTACAAGGAACACTGTGATGGTGCATATCTCTGGGTTTGATTTTCCTCATGATGAGAAAAGTGATGGTTGATTTCATTTCAGAATTAAAGTGTAGTAAAATTGCTGTAAGATAATGATTCAATCCATCACTATTACATGTTCCAACGGTTTTAAAAGAGCACGGGCCTGATTCTGGTCTCATTTATACCAGCAATAATAACTAGGCTACAGTCTACTTCAACTGACAGTATTGTTTTGGTAGGATGGTCCATCAGGATGACTCCAGAGTTACATCATTGACTGATGCAGGATTACCACTAGCGCATACTTGTAACAAGATGAGACATAGCCATGGTAGATTTGTAAAAATAGTTTCATCCCACGTATGCATAATTCTGCATCCAAATCCACACCATTAGCTGTAAAAAAAATGAAAGATATTATATATGTGTTCTCTAAAGGTGTGAAAAATATTGCATATGTATTCTTTAAAGGTGATACTTCTTTCATACCATGTTTTTATAACATGAAGCTCCTTTACTTCCATTTGAGTATTATTCTTAATATACATTCCTGCAAAAATTCTAATGGTTTCACATGTCAGACTATGAATGAATATTATCTTGAGTATGTATTTTTGAACAGTAGTATGGGTTTATAGAATGTACATATGAATTATAGAATCATAATAAGCACTTGCAGAGGGGAATAATTCCTATGCATTTACCGTAGCTGCTTTCCTAACTTAAGTCTATCCATCATTTTCAAGATTATTTTGAAATAAGCAGATCTAATTCATGGCACTAACAGTATCAGTAGCACCAATTATCTAAGACTTCAGAAGTCATCAAAATATTTGAAAGCTTTGAAATTAGCCTTTATGGATTGCTTGGAATAAGTAGGAATGGTGTGCAAGAACTCTGTTCTGAAGAAACCTCTTTTCCATCATCCTTCTCTCCCGAAAGAAAACAAGTAGACAAACCCCCCTTTTTAAGAAATGTTGGATGCTTTTCAAACCAGCTTCACATTATTTTTTTTTTCCAATTGTATGGGGCCAACAATTCAAGCTCTCATGATTTATTCTGCTTGCATCCAATCTATCTCAGTCTTTACTTTCTTTCATTCTGATTTTTCTTCTTGTTGTAAATGATTGATAAAATGTAAAGGTGTGCAGCAACTGCCCATAAATAAAATCTATCATTTTTTCATCCCACTGTAAAGCACTCTGGGGTGCAGAACCATTCCAGGGCAAAGGCCTTTATAATGAATATTCCCAGAGCTTAAAGGGTACTGATTTATAGTCAATACAACTCACTCTAAAACATAATACAAAGTATTATGTACAAAGTATGTTGTGCCAATATATTTAAGTGTGCATACTTTTCTTTAGTGGCATGTACATACTGCTGTGCCAAAACTTTAAGTCAGAAATCAAGACTCAGCTAGAAAGCTTATGAAAAGTAGCTTCATTTTCCAGTGAAAAAGTCATGAAACACACACCCCAGAAAACCTTGTGAAAAATCTTGAGGTTATGGAATTAATCGGGACTCCTTTTGTGAAACACGAACTTTCAGAAAGTTTTAAGGAGTTTCAAGGAGGCCTTTTTTCTCTCCTCCCTTCTCTCAAACACACACTACATGCAAAGAAAAGACGTTAGAATACCCTATTGAGAAGCCTACTCTGTCAAACCCCCATCACCTGTGTAAGAGTTTCTTGACATGAATCACTTGACACCTTAAACAGCTGTGGAATTTCAGTCATTGAAAAAAAGGTGGGGGGAAAGTCATTTCATCTTAAACTGGGGAGAGGAAGGAGGAGAAGGTAATAAAATAAACCATTATTACCATTTTTTCTGGTGCATCAAAGGTAAGGTAGCAAGTAGAGATAGTGACTTCAGTCAAGAAATTAATGGAGGTACATAGAATTGGTATGATTTTTGTTTCTTCTCAGTTCTTTTCCGTGATGTTCTAGAGCAGATAATGTCTCTTCTCTACAAATGGGTCTTGCGGCAGCGGCTTTCTGAGCCAAAGTACTACATTGTGGCCAGATGAACTGTAAGGAGGGTAATTTGCCTCTGGAACAGCACCAGAGGCAAACAGAGAAGAATTACCAACTTCATGGAAAATAGTTTTTATTTCTTTCATTCTCCCATCACATTTTTTTTTCAGCCTAGCCAACAAGGATTTCATACCATCAGCAAAATATAGTCTGCTTTTCTAACGTACGTACCACATCAGCCTACATACAATTACAAAATACTGTTCCCACCAAACATGAAAGATCATAAATCATAATTCTAATGTTCTCATGTTCACATTTGACTATTGTTGTGTGCACTGAGCTATTCCATGTTGATGAGTAGACGGCATAGAACAGACTCTTCTCATACTGCTGTAAACCTGCAGTAGCTGAAACGTATTTGCTATAGTCAGTCCCAATTTACACTCTAGTCAGCATGGCTACATTCCTCCAGAATTAAACCACAACTACCTTATTAAAAGAAAATGGACCTGTGCTGGAAAAGTACAATCTATCCCCTAACACAAAAGGAGTGAGACCAACAGGGGCATTCCTGAGAAATGTTCCATACTGAAGTGGATTAACAACTTGATCTCTGCAGTAAGACCCAGCAGTTTATTATGATTCACATATTAACCAATTCAGCATTATTTTTTATACACAACAGGATATCTCTCTTTTTCATAAGGCCCTTTGTTGAGAAAGGGTGTAGAATGAACTTCAACACCAAATTCTTTAAGCCCCCAGCACCTTATCTTTCACATGGGATTGACAGTAAACAGAGAATAGAAGTTGCTAAGAGATTAATTTCTCAGCTATTTAACTGCCAAGTATTTGGTGCCCCAGGGCTAACTAGGTATTACTGACAGCTGCCTTTTCCTCCAAAACTACAGCTCTGTGGAACGTATCTGTGTGATAAAATGTGAATGCAGGTAAAATCTCCACTGGTAAATCTCTGTGGGAGAAATGGTACTGGAACTGTAACACTGAGTTCTCCAATTTTAACAAACTCTTCATGATTTTCACATCTTCACCTTTGCTGTCAGTGCCTTGTCCTGTACACGTAAGCCACTCTGCTTTCTAATAGCATACAATTCCTGAAATTGTACGCACTGAAACTCTTACATCCTTAGAAAAGGAAGTGGAAGAGAAGATGACTTCTAGTAACAGAAATTCAGCTAATTACTGTTATTTTTCTAGTATACAGTATCACTCATAACAAGAAGTCAAGATTCAGTGCTGCTTTTTAAACCTCCATACACTCTCCCATTCTGAGGCCAGTGAGAGCAAACAAAGCTTGTTAAATAGGGTTCTACACAGAACATCTGTAGATTTCTACATAGAAGTCTTACAACTTCTTTGAGCTGCATACAAAATTAACTTCAAATAGCAACAGATTTGCTTGTCTCAGTTATTATTTTCAGATCCCTTATAAGTTCCCTATGGACCACTGTGGTCTATAAAACAGAGACTGAAGACCACTTATCTTAAATTACGCGTAATTTTTATTTGTTACTGCGACGCTGACAACTAGTTTCTCTAGGGCCTAAATTATTTCCTGTGTTGAATTCTAGTGTCCAGTCTCTGGATCAGAACACAAAAATAATGTTTAGAGCTGCAATGACCCAGCCAATCAATCCTGCAGCTGCAAACAGTTTTCTTTATCCTAATAGAAAAAAAAAACAAAACCAAAAACCATTCCACCAGAATAAAACAATTCCTAGTTCCTCTAGTTGTCTTGCATAGAAAAAGACATGTGAATACATAGAGAAGCTCCGAAGAAAATTAGGTCTCATTTCTCTGCCACAAGTGACATCTTGGAAAACAGAAGACCATTGTGATAAGTACATTGTCTGTTTTCCTGTCTTTTCTTAAAAATACATTTCTCCCTAATTTACTTGACATTGCATTCACCTAAGCTATTCTATACAAAGCCAGTTGGTGGTGTTTCTTTCTTCTGTCCTCTTAATTATACATCATATATGGGAATGTTCAGTCCTATCAAAAGTGAAAGGTTTCTTTTCTTTTTCTTCCCAGAAAGCTAGCATCGTCCCTGGGCTAAGGACAGAAAACAATAAATCAAAACCAAACAAAAAACAGAAACGATTTGGCTGCATAAAGAATCCAGTGAAAAACAAGTCATGAAATGTAAGGTTTCCTTTAAATCTTCACTTGTGTTGATACAATACTTTACATATTGAACATAAGTGAAATGAAAGAATCCTACTGTATGGCTAGGAGGGTTCAATTCATTCCATATCAAAAGTACTGAACTTCAACAAATTCTGAAAAACACCCCAGTTTTAACTGTAAAAGATGAGCTTTTATAACACTTAAGAATAACAATGCATGTTAATGTTTAATAGAGCATGCTTTCCTTTCCCTCCATAATTTTCCTGCATTCACTTTTTCAATGTGTGTGTCAAACACTCAGCTTGTCAGATTATATAATAATAACGGGCACACAATAACTGCACAGCACTCAAATCTCATCAAAATTTGGGCAACAGAACTAAAAACATCTAAACAAAGGAAACATCAAGGGACAGATCATAAGCAGAAGCTACTCGGTGTAATAACCATTGAAAACAATAGTGCACTTCTAATTTATACCATATGAGAATCCACAGGGAGGGAGAAATAGTGGTGGGAATTAAAATACATAGGCAAGCAATGAAACTGATGTGAGGTTTTGTGTATCCTCATGGAGTCCTTCAAAAAACATGAGAATTTGCTGAGCTCCCTGTCTATGTTTCCTCACATTCAGTGCTTGAGTGAGATATGCATATAAATACATCAGCCTACCATCATTATAGATGCAGATACAGCTTTTCAAGACTTGATTACACTGGGGCTTTATTAGTAAAATATGAAATACTGAAGCCAGCATGACATGAGAATACACAAACACTCATTTAAATTGTTTTATATTTATATCTATAGTAAAATAGTAAAATGCTCTTAAGCTGCATTTGCCAATGGTATTTTCTATCTTGAGTTGCCTTCAGGGCAACAGTTGGAAACACAATACAGAAAGAGCATGTGAAAGTTTTCTGCAAGTATTTATGTGTATAAAACTAAAATTCAGAATTGTGTGAATCTCAAGGAATTGTTTCTCTAGTTATTTGGTTTGTCCACATCAACAATCATCAGCTCTTGGATGTATGTCACAGTAGCATGCGGGCACTTTCTATAGGCTTTCCTTTCAGTGGAGAGGTGGCTACACGAGCTCACGATCCCCAGAAGAGGCAAAGAATTCCTTCTCCCCTATGAACTAATCTACATGTTGCTTCTTTCTAGTGCTCATCACCTGAAGCTTTATTTCCACCAATGATGCTGAAAATTGAACTGACACCTGCTATTGTCTGAATTTGTATTCTACTACAAAATTCTCTTTTAAGATTTCACTTGGGATTGAAGGGGCCAACCATCTTATCTTATGTTAATGGCATTTGTGAGTCCTGTTATATGGGGTGAGATTAATGAAAGCACCAAGCCATAAAACAAAACAAAACAAAAACTATTATAGATATCAAACACAAAGATTTTTGTGCTCTTCTAGACCAAAAAACACAAAAAAAAAAATATTATTTAAGAATAGAACAAATTTTTTTTTTTTAATTACATAGAAGTTACCAGAAATAAACCCAACAGCTACCATCCTTATTGACCTATATGCATCCAATTAGTTGAAGAATTACATGCCAGCTCTTTCTCTAGCATTTTTTCTAACAAAATTTTAAGTGGCTGTGGACAATTGTCCAGAAAGTAAAGCAGTAAAGTAAAATTGAGGGAGAAAACTCTCTGCCCATCTATTGGTAATGAGCCCAACATTGTTGAATGCCCTCAGAATGTGCTGGTCCAATGCTCACGTGTTCTTACAATATGTGTGCTGTTCTTGTGATAAGGAGAGGGTTTCAAAATAAACCAGAGGAAGATAACTGTCAGGATCTCTATTTTATTTCCTTCCAAAGTTTAAATAAAGTAGAACTTTCTCTTAGTTTCCCAAAATATCCCCAATTCACAATTTCACAGTCACAGTTGTCAGTGAAACAACGTAGAATCTTCTTCACAAACTTGAATGCATAGTTTCCTAAATGCCTCTTTCCCCAACGGTAACACCATCAAGACTGAATAATTATCTGTATCATGCTGAGATGTATAAACTAACCAGAGCAACAACCTCAAATGGAAGATCTTGTAGATTCTCTTTTCAGTTTCAAAAACTGATAAAGTTGTTACACTTGTTGGAACTAAATACAGTTGAAAGACCTCGGTAGAGATTTGCCATTTAAGAACCTAAATCTCAGGACAGGTGTCTATGTCTCTCTATAACTCACTTTCCCTGTAGTATTAGGACAGCAACACAGACCTCACAAGTGCTTTGTAAAGGCTGAACATCAGAGGCTGTGAGACACTCACATATCATGATGAGAATGATATCAATATTAAGAAAAGTGCTGTTTACATAAATCATTTTAAGAGCAATTACAAAGCCATTGAGTAGTGCACACACTTTAGCATAACACTGAAGTATCCAGAAAATACAACTGGAGATGCCACAAACATTTTTTAAAAATCCATTCCTTTTCTAATTGAAGTATTTTGATTATGTCTCATCAGGTGTTTTGGCTTTTCTTGTGTCCTGCCAGACATAATGACAGCATTACTTTCTCTTTTGCTTCCTCCCTTGACAGAGTCATAATGCCTTTAACCAGTGACCAGACTTTAATTCAGTCTTTTGCTGCTGCTCACTGAGCATTCATTGTGTTAGCATTTAAATTAGCACTTTTTGGTAAAATACTGCAAGGAGATGCTATTTTGTGCCATTATGGTGAAGGCAGCCTGCACAAACCTGATCCTTGTTATGTATTGCTATACATATTTTCAGAAAAGCTCATTCCCCAGACCTGCAGCCAAACTTACTTTCAAAATCTGAAGGATACAGAATGTCTGATGGCTCCATTTCCATTCGACTTGGACTCACATAGGGAAAATGCTAACTACAACAGGCCAGTTAAGTTCTTGCTTACCTGAGCAACATTCTTCATCGTTTGTGAAGTCCTGGACTCCATCAGCAGCTGAGCTGGTTTGACCTCTGGCAAATAAAAAAAATGCAAAATAAACATCACAAATTTCAGTCTTTTACATGAAGTCTGTCTTGGTTCCTCCTCTACTGAAGCTCAGTTTTGCTCCTGTCTTCTTCAGGACCAATCTTCTTAATAAGAACATAAGATCCTTCTGGACTTCATCATCAACTGCAGTCTACTCAAACCTCAGTTTGAGGAATGAACCAGAAGCCTCCAGAGGCTCCTTCACAAACTATTTCTTAAAATTTACAAACTTCACACCATGATGAATCTTATCCTCTTTCAAAATCACAGGTTTAGCAAGCATCTGCCTTGAACCCCTTTACCTTTAAATTTGATTATTATTACAACTGGACTAGCAGATCAAGCAGCAGATTAAAAATTGATTCCTTTTTGACTTAGGAAATACTAATATGAACTTCTCAGGAAGGAGAAAACAGAAGAAACTAAATGCAGAAGTAGCTTCACTAAGTAGAGGTAACTCAACGAGTGAAAATCAGCATTCATTTAGAACCAATCCCAAGTTGAAGGGTGAATGCTCAAAACCAGCAAAGAAGATACCAGTTGAATGAAATAACGAAGTCAGCTAGTGAGGGCCCACAGATGGCACTCAAGAATAATTTTTTTCAGATCCTACAACTGTACGTTCAATAGCACTAGCAATTAGTGGCTGTAAACCATTACATATGAGTCAGTTCATGGCCTTTTTTTCAGGGCAGTCTGGGCAAAGAGGTGGACTGCACAGACAGTTTGTTGCATTTATCAATAGCACAGAAGTCAAATAATACTTACAAAAGTTTCCAATAATTAAAAAAAAAATATATATATACACACATAAAAATCAAAGCTCAGAATCTTGGATAGATTGAAGAAAGAGCTATAGTTATCATATAAATCATTCAGCAATGTCAAGATCACTCATTCCTGCTGTCAGCTTTGACAAAACTCACACTACAGGTTAAGACCGGGCAATTTATCAAAGAAGTGCCTATCGGGAAAATCATTACAATGGGGTCAGAAATTTCTCTGCAAAGCATCATTATCACTTAGTGTATCAGTCAGCAGCTTGAATACTATCTGAAGTATCAAACACACAGATAAGATGATGTGGCAGGGTCTTCACCAGCAGGCCATGGGAGTAGTTCCCAGTCATCAGCTTCTTTCTTCTGGTCCCCAAATAGTTATGAACCTTTACATTCCCAAGCACTCAGAAAAAATCATTGCTTGTAACAGATATACTGCATCTTTGATGTAAAATTGACACAACAACACAGAAAGTGGAAATAGGAGCTAAAATAATCAGGATCAACATTTATATGCATAGTTAGAAGCAAATTGCAGGAATGAATGTTTAGTCCCGTATTCTTTTGTTGTGGCATTAATCAGCGAATGTATGGCAGTTATTAAGAAATTGCTTCTGTCCATCACTCACTGCTGCTGCTTTTGAAGAAAGAATTGAACTTTTCGTTTTCTGGCAACACTCATACCAGTAATTGCTCCTGCTGTTTGCTTGGACATTTGACATGGCAATTCCCGCTGTTTACCAGAGACAAAAAGATTTAAATGTTAATTAGCAGAGTGGATGCAGGTAAAAGCCACCCTGCTTGCTGGTGTAAAAGGCTGCTGTGTTACTGTAGTCAGATTATTTCAAGTAACAGGAATTCACGATGCTTTACCTAAAGATAATTAAGAAAGTCACAGAACACTGGGGAAAAAAGTTCACATGAGGGACCACAGATGAACAGACTTGTATAAAGGGACGGATATGATCTGTAGAGACAGGTTACATGAGGAATACAAGCACACAAGCTTCATCCTTTGATTGGAAAAAAAAAACCAAAATGTATTTTAAAAGGAACAAATGCAATTGAGTTCACTTATCCAACTTCCTGTATATAAATTGCTCATAGTAGTTAAAGAAAAAGGTAAATACAATTTTCTTCAATTTTACAGATGGAGAAACAGGAAGGAATATTATTTGCCAAATAACACACAAGGTCTCAAGAGAACCTGGAACAAAATTCAGTGAGATTCTCTGGTCTTCCTCAAATTAATAGGAATCTCATGGACTTAAACAGGTCCAGAATTTCCCCTAGAACATCTGAATCTCATATTCAGGACACTGTGATTTTGTAACATGCCACAAGATAATCTTCCAGTGAGCTGCTAGCCGTTTGTAAACAACCATGCCCAGAAGATTAAAAATTGAATTAATACTCAAGTTTTAATTGTATGGGCAATCACTACTCACGTGTAACGGCAGCAACACAAAGGGTGAGAGGGAGCACAGCTGTAACCGGCAAACAAAAAGCAAATAATGTCTTTCTTATTCTTAAGTAGATTAGTAAAATATAAAGCACTTAAACACCCAGAGCCTGCTTTATGAACACGGGCTTTTATTTACATAAATGCTAGATGCTTGCTGGTACAAATTCCTTCCATTTGAGCTATTTAAATTTAAGGATCGCTGGCCTGAAAGGCAAATCACCAGGACAGATGCATTCTGAGGCTCTGCTTTTGAAACCACTGATTGGGGATTCACTGCCTTCTTAGGTAAATCTGACAAAGCTGAAGTTGTAAGAGAGACATACCAAAGAGTTCAGTGTCGTACATATGGTCTCTGTCATATAAAAACTTCACAGTAAAACACTGCTCCAGTCCATTCAATAAAATGATGGAATCTGAGGTATTCTATACAAGAAAAAGACCCTTTATTCAACAAAAAGGACTTTAATTTTCAAGTCAGTTTAACACAGAACAGCCTTAACCTTGGTTGCAGTGAAAAATATTAGATCTTAATTAAAGTGTTCCAAAATTGCCTTTTACACACATACAGAAAAGGTCATAACTTGACCACTTTAAATTTTCCTCTCACTAGAAACATAACCAAGGACCTTCCTTTCAGGGAATGTCTACTTGACCTGAACTTGTGGGTTAGTGCTTTTGAGGATGGGAGACAAGAGCAACAGTACATTCCTTACTGACTTCTGAGACAAGGGGTGAAACAAGAAATAGAACATAACCAGAAAACAAAATCAGCTTAATTTCTGTAGGTGATGTCAAAGAAAGGAAGAAATAAATATTTTATCTATGTTTTCACCAGAAAAGAGATACTTCTCTCCATTAAATGAAAGTGATGACAAGGCAGCTCATGGAAAATGTTTGGTCAATCACGCTAACACAGAGTGACAATAAAAAACCTTGAAGGCCTGAGAGTATCAACAAGCGACAATCCCTGCCCCAGCCCCAATTCCCCTCTCCCAGCTCCTTCCACTGCTTTTCCAGCTTGCTGACCATCTGCTGCCTGGGCACAGACACATCAGTACCAGTGGGAGGAAGTATGCGAGCTGAAATACTGTTCTGGGAGCTTGAAAAAACTCTTAGTGGTTGCAGATGCCTCAGCCTAATGCTGCTTCCTCAAGTGAGATGTGACATGTGGCTGTAAGGAACAAGGAAACCTAACTCCAGCAGTGGGAGGTAAAAGTATTTTAGTATTCTTTCGAGCTCCTCGATTTCATTTTCTCTTTCAAAGATTTTTACCACAAAAGAAAGTCCATGTTCCTGCCGAAAGCCACTTTCAGCAGGAAAGTTTCAGCCATTCATGAAGATCCAACGGAGCAAAGACTGCACACCTCCCTTCTGTTCTTCCAAAGCCACAGTAATTAATTTCAATAAATTTGGAAGGACTGAATTTATAAGTGTATGAATTTAGATTTTTACTCCTCAATATTATCATGTACATGTTTTCATGTTCTGTAATCCAGCCATTTGAGCTGTAAAATGCTCATCACGTTTTATGTAGCAGTTGTGGAGAGGGATGCATATCTTTCATTAGAAAGAAACAATTTTGAAGTTAATTTTATCCCAACTTCCCCTCACATAAGCACAATGCAAAGTGGAAGCAAATCACACACTGTAGAGCAGAATTTTGGCCCCCTGCATTCAGAAACTGCAAGAGTGTTAAAACAGTTTTTACAAATGTGTATTATCTGTAAATAAGAATGATGAATTAGGAATTGGGGATGGTAATTGTCATTAGAGGCAAAGGTACAAGGATCAAGAACGGATGTCATCCTTCTGCAGGAATTAAAATGAATGATCATGTATTACAAAGATTCATTCATGGGTTTATTGAGCTTGACTCCTTTGAGGAATTGGTCATCACTTTTACAATGAACCGAATCAAAAATTTCAGAATAATAAAAGAAAAAACATTCTTAAAAAAAAAAAAAAGAAAAAAGAAAAGATAACTTAGTGGTAAAAGGAGTACAGATTCTGCTCTAACAAATGGGAAATCACACAAGAAGCCACTTGCTTACAAAAAGACTGCTGATGAGGCAATCCTATATATGCCTTTTTTTTTTTTTAATATCGAATTGCTATTCAAACCCCCCCACTACATCACTATTTTGACTGCCCAGTTGACTTTCCTTTTTGCATCCACACTCTCTGATTCTTTTGAGGTGACAAGGGGAATATTAAATTAATGATAAATCCATTAGGAAACATCAGTAATCAGATGAAAGCAAAAAATATTTAGAGGCATTAGTGTTAGGTTTTCCAAAGGAACACAGAAGCTCCCATGATCTTACTTAGTCTATCTAAATCAGAGTTCAGACAAGCACCTATTAATACAAAGGACAGTCATCTCCTTTTCACTTAATTAGGTCATGATCATTCAGCCTTCACACAAGAAAAATCTTATTGCAGCAAAGAGAATTTTCCTTCTATTAACCTCCTCCATTCCTTCCTAGTCGTGCATTCAAGCTGTATGTAAATTGATTGTATTCTTCAATGTCACAAGTTATCACAGATATAGGAAAGTTGGCAGGATTAAAAGATGTTTGTGATTAAACTATCTAGAAGAATAATTTATAAAACTGTTACATCAGTCTTCATATTTAGAAGAGGAATGCCTGCTACTAAACGCCTAAGATTAAGAAATCCTATACTGGATGTTTGCCCATGGTACATGTTTACGATTTTTCTGAGGCATGAGAAGATAAACCACAGAGTTCATTGGTCTAAGGAAGCAAAACAGTTCATATTTGGTTTTAGAATAGGTCAAAAATAATTTTGCTTTTCAACCTACTATTTCAGAATTGAAAAAGCAGCTCTCACTTACCTTTAAAGCTAGTTCTGTAAATTCTGCTCTTAGGTCTTTTTATTAGAAATTAGAAATACTTTCAAGACATGTTTTCACATTGGCCCAGCTTTCAAACACTTTGGGGTAGGGTTGGGGGGCTAATCCAACCTTACAAACAAAAGAAGGAGCATTACGATTGGTCACTCCCAGCAGAAAAGTAACCTTTATAATTTTGAAAATAATGGATCACCAGAGAGCATGCTCAAAACCTGTCTGTGAAGATAGTCTGAAACAAAACTTTTTAAATTATATGTAGCACATTTTTTAAGAAGATTCAAAACCCACTAAAGTCAATAGAAAGATTCACATTGATTTTAGGAGGCTTTGAATCATGCCTAAAATTGCTCTTTCATTACACTTTCGTCCAACACAGTAAAACAAATCCTACAAATCAATACACTTCTATAAGCACAGCAGTACAAGTATGGATTAAAAAAAGTTATAGCACAGATAACCAGGATATATACACATAAGCAACAAAAAATACAATTTCTTCCTGGGGTTAATTGCCTTCGCGGAGTTTAAAAAGGCAGTCACCTTAAATTACATTGGTCCCGCTAATGATTTGAGTAACTCTGACATTTTAAGGTAGGAAATTTATGCATAGCTATTAATGTACTAAATAGTTGCAGCAAAATTAAATCTACTCAAGATTTTCCACTTCCTCCAATACACAACATTTTGTACATCGTTTATTACTAGAATAAATATTTTGCCAAAATTGAGAGTAAGATGCTTTCTCCACTATCTCTGCAGAAGTCCTGCATTTCTATATAGAAGCCCTGTCCTTGAAATTCAAGAAGCTTTTGGTGGTGCTTGTCATAAGGCTCAAGTTGGATGAGTTTGGATTAAGCCACCTCTGGGATGAAGTCACTCCAATTGATTCATGATTTTTTTTCCTGAGTAAGGAAGGCTATATGTAGACACTTGTGACCTACAAACTAGACACCTTTGTCTGAGTCAGTTATTTCATAGTTTTCTTTCTTTAAACATTAAAGTTATTTGTTGAAAATGGAATATTACCATACTGGGGGACAATAAACAAACTCGGGGATCTAAATGCAAAATATCAGTGGAATATTTTGAAAATAGAGGCTACTTTTAATTTGCAAGTGTAATACTCTTAGGAATTTCAGCAATCCATTGGGTCAAAGCAGTGCATTTAATCTCCTACATAAGTGCTCAAAGAGCTGCCCCTCCTCTTGCACGCCCTCTTCCAGTTCATCAGAATCAGCTGGCACTTTCCTTTTCTACCAAACTGTGGCTCTTCCTGCTGGACAAAAGCTGAACAGCCACCTCAGATCATCCAAAAAAGAAACCATGGGCAGGAAGTTCTGATGTCCTTGGAACTGCTGAAATAGTGCAGAAATAAACACTACCCAGATTGCAGCTATTACATGAAAACCTGTTACAAGAAATTGTCCCCTTACACCGAGAGTCAGTACTTCCTGATTCATGGGGTACAAGAGCTATTCTGAAAAGTAATCAAAAAACACAGTACACAAAGTACAAAAAGTGTAGAAAAATCACAGCAAGCTGAACTGGAGAAACGTTAATAAAATATCACTTTGTTAACAATCATGTCATGCGGAGCTTTGATCACCATACTGCAGTGGTCTTTTTCTAACAATTTGCTTCATTAACGTTGATGTTATTGCAGAAAAAAAGAATGATGTTTACACTGACTTTTAAACTGAATTTGAAGACTGTTCAAATTTGATTAAAAAAAAAAAAAAATTGAGTGTCTCAGTAGGTACACATGTATTCTCAAACCATGTCTAAGCCCCACATCTAAAATCCAGAAACAATTTCCTATAACCAGTTTTAATACAGCAAAGCCAAAGCTCTTAACAAGAACCCAGAAAGTGGTAGCCAAAATTAGCCATATATTTTACTTAATTAACCATATGATGACCCAGCCTGGTCTTTTTGGTCTTTTCTGTAAGATTGGTCAAATATATTCACAATCACTTCAGCTGGCATTTAGGTCAATGTTTCCTTAACTTGATATAAATCGATGTAGAAAGACGAAATGTCTTACCCTAGATGTAAACTATAGCACCAGGTATCAGAAGAATTTCTTATTCTTAAGACAAATATTTGGAAGTTATTGATACTGAGAACACTGGAATAAAGAAGCTCTAAAGTGTTTAACATTCAGGTAACATTAATTTCAGTCATCCAGAGGTAAGCTCAAGTGTAACAAGGAAAACACCTGATATAATTTATTGCATATTGTAGTGATGATGATGATAATATTTTAGTCCATTTTTGTAACAATACACCATTAGTTTAGATGCAGACTCTTTGAGGAACAAATGGAATCAATTTCTAGTTGTCTCTGCTCCTTATCATGCATAAAGGTTCTTGATGGAACTATAAATGTCACCCATCCCCACATGCTCGAAGCCACTAAACTACTTTTGGGAGATTCTCATTCTGAGAACTCCTTGTCAGGTACGTTTCCAAAGGGGAAACTCCAAGGTTTTGACACCATCAGACCAAGTCCAGCTTCAGCAATGCTGTTTCTTCTGCAATTCCTACAATACTACAAAATTAATTTAGACCCGTAGGAGGTCTCAGTATTCAAATATTTCAAGTGCCACAAAACAGCACGCTCAAAAAAAAAAAAGAAATACAGAGTTTGAAGTCCATAATACACAACAGTAAAGCAAAACCTCCATCTACACATATAACCACCAAGTTCCCTCCCCAGAGAGCATGGAAAATCTTAACTAGCATCAGGCAACATGAGTTCATTGCCATCTGTATGGCCTTTGGTTTTGTTCAAAGGCCCAGCCACACCACCCTCACATACACCACCCTGATCAAGTCAGCAATGACCAGCAGCATTGCGCAGCACTCTCCAGTTCTTCACATCAACTCATTCCAAACCCCCCAACACACAAACACAGGACATCAACACCAGTAATGTCATTACTCATCCCGCTCTACGAAGAAATAAAGCCCCAATTTTTTCTGCATAACTCAAGAAAACAATTGTCTTTAATTACACGTATCCCAGGGATGCCTTTTTGAGCAGATCTGATGTTTTAAAGTGGGAAATTTATGCTGTACAAAATCATTGCAAGAAAAGGTAGCCCTTTCCTATATGCTACAGAATCATACGAAAGTAACAGGGGGGAAAGTGAGTCTCATAACCTTGCTTCCAAAGAATAGCTGCCTTTTCTCTCCCCACATGAAGCATCTTGCTATTCTGGTAACCACTCTCTCCCTCTGCCTGATGCGGTTTCCTAAGGATTGCATTGTTGTATCTGCTCCTGAAAAAGCCTACTAAAAGAAATGAGAAGTTTCTCAGATACTTATTGTAAAAATTTCTCCCATAAATGCATAAAAAAAAAATCAAATATTTACTTTTGCTCTCTTCCAAAATGCAAGACAGAACCAGCACAAGCGCTTGTGACTCCTTCCCATTAAAATCTTTTACTTGGTAAATTAATGGTGAAGACCTCTTAGCATATCTCTTTCATGTGAGTAAATTTATTTCCTTTACACATTTATATCCTAGTTTAAAGGGGATTTCTCAATATATAGCCTTGACACAAACTAAGGAAGCATAGTCATTCAATTTTATAGCTAAACCATGAGGCTGGTATGCAGGAAATTATCCTTAAGCAACGCTATTTTTGGACTATGCTTGCATTTAAGCAGATTTAACTGCTTATAAAAGGGAGGAGATAAACACTGAGACTGAGAACAAAGGAAAATATTTAAAAAAAAAAAAAAACAGAGTAAAATAGTAAACGTACACGCATTCACAAATTGTCTGTAAGGATGAAAGATACGGTTGACTGTGAAAAATGAAGAATCATAAATGCTGTAACTGAGCAGGTGTTGCAAAGTTAATTAGGAAAAATCCTAAACGTTTCCATAAAAATACATTAGTCCGTTGTATGTAAGAAGTCAAAATTTCATAGAAAGCTGTAATTATCAGACAGCACTGCAGTCTCCTCGGACCAATTTTCAGAACCTAGATTATAATGACCAGCAAGAGCGAGGAATTCATTCTCCACTGTATTTAAGAGATTTCAACTAAGATAGCCAAAGGAAATTAGGAAGTATGACATTTCCATGAAAAACATTTTTCAATTACCTTTGTAGCCAAATAATATTACAGTCATATTCACAATATTACAAAGTTATTACCTAGACTAAGTAAAATGAACACAGCATTAGAACTTAATTGGAAGTAGAAAATTGGAAAGTTCCACACAACAGTTGCTGAATAAGTGGAAATACATATAATGAAGGGCACAGCTGTTTTCTGAAAGGCACTGTAATGACAGACAGTGCTTCCAAAGTATATGGAAGATTCACTGTTCTCAAAACAAGGGGAGAGCAGCACCATGCACACTCGACAATCCTACCCAAAATGCAACAGAGCCATTAACATCCGTTCACAGTGACAGACTTATGTAAAGCAGCTTTCCTTTGGCCTTGCTAAAGAAGAGTTCCAACAAAGCACTGGTTATATGACTTAATTGAAGCCAACCAGTAAAAACGACAATTAAAAGTTATTCTTTATCTCAATTTAAGATGAAGGTTTAAGTACTTTTTGATTGCTGAAGTTGCTCTTCAGGGTATTGACGTGCCTCATATTAGCCAGGTTTTAAAAAAGCATAAACCCTGTTGCTGTGTGCTTTATTGCTGTTATAATCCAGGATCCCCCTGTGTACAATGCACACTGCATTCCATATTCTGCTCAGAGAGTAGGCACCACAAAAGGAAAGTAAAATCTAGCTTGTTTGGTTACATGAGGCTATGAATGAAAACAGATAAAAGAAAGAGGAGAAGGGAAGGGTAAGAATCAAGAGTTACTTAAGCTGTATATCGACATGGGCTAAGATGTGAACTTAAGCAAGACTCTATATGGTTCGAAAGAACTTCATGACTATTGTGTTGGCTAGGGCAGAAACCCTCTACCTTTTTATTAAAGTCACAAAACCAGAAAGACTTTTGAGTTTTGAAAGTGAAACTTATTTGAAGCAGCCCAAACCACAGCACTAAGTTAGAACAAATTTTCCAGAACTAAAAAAGAAAAACAGGTTTGAAAAGGATCTAGTCCTGGAATGCTTTGGTAGGGGGTGGACTAGATGATGTCCAGAGGCCTCTTCCAACCCCACATCATTCTGTGATTCTGTAACATGCCCTTTTCCTCTCGACTTGTTTTCTAGTCCAGTAACTTATAGTGATGTTCTGGGTGACAATAGACTCTGGACAACCCACTCTAAAACCCTCTAAATCCAAGACCATCAGAACTGTGGGACTACCTCATTGCTCTTCTCAGCAAAGCCCTCATCTTCCTGTTTTCCTCTTTACTCTGTAGCTCCTGGGAAGAAAAAATATCCCTTCACCTCCAGAGGGGTACACTTGGTCCCCTTTACAGCAACCAGAAAAAGGCAAATAGCCAGCCTACTCTTTACTGCACATCTACAACCCAGAAAGGCAATGTAAGTCCAGTGAGTCTCACATATCCACGGAACTTCAAGAAAATATAAATACAGAAAGATTTCAAAGGGGTGCATATGTAGTATGTCATGGCTAAAAAGTCTCTCTCTCTGTAATGGAATGTTTTATGGAATGGAGGTCATGATACAGTTTTAGAAATAGAATTTCCTGATACGGAGTCCATGTTAGTGGCAAACTTAATAAATCCGATTGCTCAGGAAATACTCTCCAGTCCCATAAGTAAGAAATCATGCAGACAGTTTTCAGAACTAGCTACAAAACCTGGGTACCTCATCCACATTTCCCAGAATCACAGAACAGTTCAGTTTGGAAGGAACTTCCAGAAATCACCTAGTACAGCCCTTCTGCTCAAACTGGATCAGCCACAGCGTTTCTCACCATCTTGCCCAGTTGAGTTTTGAGTATCTCCAAGGTCTGAGACTTCACAACCTCAGTGGGCAACCAGAATTTTCTGTGTTTCAGTTTGTGCGCGTTACCTCTTGTCCTGCCACTGGACACCGCTGAGAACAGTCTAGTTCTATCTTCTAAACACCCTTCCGCTCTGCGCTGGTGAGGCCACAACTGGAATACTGCATCCAGTTATTGGGTCCCCATATCAAGAGAGACAGGGAACTACTGGAGAGATTCCAGTGTAGGGGAACAAAAATTATTAAGGGACTGAAGTATCTCCCTTAAAAGGAAAGGCTGAGAGAGCTGGGACTCTTGAGCCTGGAGGAGGCTGAGGGGAGACCTTATTAATGCTTATAAGTATCTGAAGGGTGGGTTGAAGGAGGATGGAGCTCTACTCTTTTCAGTGGTTCCCACTGACAGGATGAGGGGCAACGGGCACAAGCTGGAACATAGGATGTTTCAATCAAATATGAGGAAAAACATCTTTCCGGTGAGGGTGACAGAGCACTGGAATAGGCTGCCCAGGGAGGTTTGTGGAGTTCCCTTCTCTAGAGACCTTCATAATCCACCTGGATGCAGTCCTGAGTAACGTGCTGTAGGCAATCCTGCTTTAGCAGGGGAGTTGGACTAGATGATCTCTAGAGATCCCTTCGAACTCCGACAATTCCGTGATTCCATGATCAGATATCTATAAAAATACACATATCTGAGTCTTCTCTTTTCCATGTTATCTCAGCTCTCTCAGCTTCTTCTCATATGAGAGGTTTCACAGTCCCTTGATTTACAAAAGGACACTTTGAAAAAGAGGGAGAAAAAAGATCTGGTTTGGAGACTATTCATTTTAGTGTGATGCAAGTTAAAACATTTTGAGGTTTTCATCAGCAGAACAGCTGTACTGTATTTGCTACCTCACTTTCTTCAGTGCTTCAATTAAAGACTGCATAGATCCTGGGCTGGAATGTGTGGAAAAGGGAAATGCTAGGGATATAAAAGATTACCAAACCCCTTTAATTTATGCTTTCAAATGCTTAACACAGAGCTATAATTGCAATTTTAATCACATGTGTTCTGTGTGTGCATTGAATACAGAGGTCTTCATGTGTCAACTAGCACCCAGTAAAGCTGCAGGGATTTTTTTCCACTTTAATGTATTCATGTTAACATGTAAAAAGATCCATTTTAAAGACTCTGAAAAAAAATAGTAAGTGACAGCTTCAACTATAACTGTCAAAACCAAGTGGATATAAAATTCCAGCTTGCCTCTAATGGCAGGGTACTTTTTTGTTTTGCCTTCAAACACTTCAAAAACAACCTGCTCAAGGTGGGTGGCAAACCGCTATTTTATGCCCTATGGATAAGTGTCACAAGCGATGCCACCAGATTAGCCAAGCAGGTCTGCTGAGAAGAGCTGAAAGTGAGTGCCAATAATGTTAGTCTTCTGAGATAGTGTTACTCTGGATTTTATGTCTTTTTTATGCTGTCACTTTTAGTAAGAATGAGACTTACTGTACACAGGAATTTTTGTGCTTCATGAAACCTTATTTTGAATGTTTAAAACCCTCAAATACCTGGTGTTCTGCCCTTCTTGTTTCAATTTCAAAAAGTTTTATTTTTTTTTACTGCAGTGTGATGGCAATTTTGTCACCACTATTTAAATAAATGAAAAAAAACCCAGAGGATAAAGGACTGCTTTCTAGGATTAAGGTTTGCATCCCAGGTTGTTTTCAGTGACATTTTCAAACCTGTGGTGGAAACACTGTACTGAGCACATCCCCTAACTGCGACAGGGTGTCAGCTATATTTTGACTTAAAAATCGGAACTTTTTAAATAACAGCATCTAAAATAGGTACAAGTGTCATCAGGACTTAAAAGATTATTAGTTGTAGAAGGTCAATAGCATTCCACCGTTAGCTCAACCCTTTTAAAAAATATAAACAGCCTTGAGTATAAATAACACACCAGCCTTAAAGAACTGGAGTCAGTCACTCACCCCAGACATAGAAACAAAATTTCACCTAAGATAAGGAACGTGTATGATTGTAAATCCAGTTGGGAGATCAGAATCTCATCCAGTATTTCTTGACAAGCCTTATGTTACAATGCAAGTTGAATAAAGAATTAAGAATTAAATCAGAAGTATTAAAAAAAAAATCAAAAATAAATCACATTTTTAGAAAATTTAATCATGGAAATGGAAAAAATATTATTATATTTTAAGCTATCAATAATTTATCTAGCAATACTTTCCAGCAAATATTAACTATGAATATTTGATATACACATGTGAACAATTTATAAACAGAAACAAAAATGAAAAACGTTAAAGCAATCCCAGATATACTCCTATAAGTGTAAAATTGAATCATATCACCAAATCAATAGTAAATTCAACAGTTAAGAGGCAATTCTATATGAAAATCCACTCCAGCTAGTAGTTTCTAAGTGTATTTCTGTTAAAGTACATACCTTTATCTATGCAAAATATTTTGCAGCCGTATCAATTTCAATTTAATTTCTTCTGGAAATATGTTGAGAGCTGGGCCTCTCGTCTCATGAATAGCTCAGATTTGCAATCCAAAATCAACTAGCTCAACACAAGTCTGTTTACAAAAGCATTCCAGTGGCCTTCTTTCCACTCAAACTGGTAATGTCACTATCTGTCTCCTAGGGTAGTACCACCAGGCAACAGTGAAAATACAAGTGGATCAACTAACCTGACATTTTGATTAAAATTATTTGGAAGTACTTACACAAGGTGCCGAGCCAGGACATTTTTGGAAGAGTTAATCTCCAGCTGCAAGCAGTATCAGAGGTGACGCTAGCATCTACCTGTCCTGCTCCTGGAAAAGCTACACCAGAATAAACCCCAGAGTAAATCAACTGTGATTAACTCTACCCAGCCCATTTCAGCTCACAATAGCAGCCACAACTACTTCTTCATTAACACCTGTGTGGTTTTAACCATGTCTACTCTGCATTCATTGCCTCTGTTACCTACACCTGCCATTGCCTCTATGCTATGCTCTCACTCAGCTCCTTCTCTACTGCCCCATACAAGGATCAATCACTCCTGGTGGTTCTTTACTGGTAGCCTTGCCTCTTTTGGCTCCAACATGTAATCCTCCTGTTCTTCTCTCTTTCTGCCCTTCCAGAGAACGGAAGATGTCTCTACCAACCCAGCGTAAATTATTATTTATAACTAAGCCTGGGATGCTGAATTTGATCCAGTTTTTATAATTAGCTTCAAAGGAAGTTGAGCAAAGTCTTTATCTGAGCTTTATACCAAATCAGTCTTCACGTTTCTTTAACTGTGACAATAGAACAGAAAAGAGAAGTTTATTTATACAACTGCACAATACTAGAATTTTTATTCATTTTAGCTCAAGGCCGACCCTGTAAAAATCAGAGTAAAATAGCAGTACCCCCTTTCCCACCCGTGGCAATGCCAGTGAACTCTCTCCAGCCAAGAGCTGAGGGCTCTCATCAACCTGGCTGCTCTGCCAACAAGCCTCACAAGCTCACACTTCACTGTCTGGACTTCAAGATGATTCCTGAACTGAAGTGCTGTCAGCAGACACATCAGTGTCAAAAAATATTTGGCCCACAAAAACTCTCTCAAGTCACCAGCAGCAAGAAGGAAGCAGCTCACAGAAGACAGCCTCCCAAGATACAAAATGGAAGTTATCGATGTCATTGCTATGTACATCACTCCTCCTGCATGAAGGATTTATGCGCTCCTTGCAACGCAGCTGCAAATACCACAGGTCAGGAAAGGCAGAGGATGCCTCGGTCAGTGTTGGTGGAGGACTAACAGATCAAGAAACATCTGTTTGGAAGGCAGGAGGATTAACTGCTGTCTTTGGCAAGAGCGTGGGGAAAGGGCAGATGTGCTCTGTGCTATCCTGGCAGTTGCACTTCCCACCACCTCTATTTCATGTTGGGGGATGTGACTGGGAGATGGTGTCTCAAATGTTCAGACAGATCTGCTAGAAGAGAGATTGGTTTTCTATTGCTACAAAGATCAAAGTTATTTCTTCTTTGTTGCTCTTCCCATTCCTCTGGAGTTTAATTTCATTTTGTCTTTCAGGTAAACAAGACTCATGTGATCACAGCACGTGCATAAATGTGTCTCTGTGCCTGTCTTTCTGTAGGTCTGTTCAGTCTTTCTACCTCCTCTGTAAGTTTTGAGCACACTGTCTCATTTCAACCAACACTAGAGGCATCATCTCTGAGGTACAGATACACAAGGAATCAGGCTTTGTGAACCCATCTGCTCTCAGAATGACCGACTTCTCTGTTTTGGGGTGAACAGTAGACAGTATTTCATTCTTCCTGTGCTGTTTTCCCTCATCTTGTCCTACCCACCAGATTTGCTCTCAGACTCTGAGCACATCTACCAAGCCAAGCAGAGTAGTTTACTTTAAAGGAAAAACACACGTGAAAGTAGAAAGAAGAAGAGAAAACCTCCCTCTGAAAAACAGGGAACTGTCTTGGGATGCAGAGGGAGCGGTGAAAAGCAGCAGCACTGCTACAGTCACCTGGAAGGCAGAGCAATGGGGTAGCCAGTAGTGCTGGCTAGTGCTCCACCAGCTTCCCAAAGGAAGTTTGAGAACTCCAAGCTGATTTCCCAAAGGAAACTTAAATTGCATCATTCACAAGGCTTGTCAGGCTGCTGGTCCACCATGGAGCCTTGGAGGGCTCCAGAATTAATCCTGCCTGAATTCTCAATTCCGCCTCATATTTCGTGTTCTGATTCAGCTGCTCCCCTTTTCCTTATGTCAGAGTCACTGACCAGAAAAATCAAAATCCAGTCACAACTATTTCCCTTTTCTCTTCCACTTCTAGCTCTGAATTCAGGTTAGGAAACAGGCCTGAGTCTGGTGTTGACCTCACTGCAGTAAATCTAAGTTTACTTCTATCACCACCACACACTTAGGAAGGGAATTGGGATTCACACTGAAATAACACAGAAGAAAAACCAGAGGTTTTTAGTTTTATTAATTCTCAGCTGTTGTTTCCTTCAACAGTGTTTTGCCACAGCTTTCTCAAGAAACCTGGCAAGCATCATCAGCCCTTGCCCACCCCAAGTGCTGATAATGCTGAAGCTGCTGCCAGATGCAGCAACAAGCAGGACTTGCCCCTGACCTTTTGCTTTCCCTTTGCAGTGAGTCATATTTGTATCTGTAAAACAGCACTTTTGTACGAGTAACAGACTTCACTGATACAACACAAAAATGATTTAGAGAAATATTCTCCTTTTTCTAGTCAAAAAATGTCTCTTCCTATCTTGTACAACATGCTGGTAGGACGTTTCCCCATCAGGGCCAGTTTCTGCCACTTTTATTGCCCCCGAGTAGGTCTATTATTTCATCCCACTGTCTTCAATAACATTTTCAACTGAGTTAAGAACTGTGCAGGGCAAGTGTGAGGAGACAGTACAAGGACCAAATCAGAAGCTTTTTATATTCTTATCACTCCTAATCAAAAGGAGATTGGTTTCACCAAAAATAAGTTTTAAGATATTGTCTGCATCCTTCAGGTTATTGTAACTATCAGACCCACCTTCAGATACCTGATGGAGGGATGGAAGACAAGATGGTGTCAGAGTTCTTGAGAATAGACATTGGAGTGAGAAAGGAAGCTCTCAGTTCTTCTTGTTATTGAAGGCTCAGATGCACCAAAAACATCAAGAAGATCCCAGTCACATATCCTTTTGGAAAGTGAAATGATCTTGGGTCACACCATAAATTTGTCATATGGCTTTTAGACTGACTTTCTCACAAAATATCTACTCATTCTGCTAATCAAATAAAAATGCACAATAGCCCTTCTAGATTCTAGGAGATGATTTTGAATCAAAGACTACACTAGATGGCAAACTCATTTTGGTAATTCTAATAAAAAACAAAAACAAAAAAAACCCCTCCAAGAGATAGTGACTAACAATCATTGCTTCATAAGTAGAATACTTAACCTGGGAAAAATATGTGTCCTCAGAAAGTTGGTTGCACACACCCATAGATTATGAGGGCAGAAAGGATCATTAAACTTATCAGGTTTGACCACTTGCAATGAAGGACAGGCATTTTTATATCCTGATTTCTCTATTAAGCCTCAAAAATTGGATGCATATCACCTTTCAAAAAGGCAGCCTCTGTTGGTCCCAAAACACCATTTCTATTCAAACCATTAGTTTGAAAGGCAGTCTAATTATAGCAGTCTACATTGAGAGATTTAGAGAACACACCACAAACTCTACAATGTTTCCCTTGCACACTTTTCAGAAAATTTAAGCAAAACATAAGGTTACCTGGTTTTCACCCGACTCTTACAGTGAATATCACATACCTCAGTGCTGCACTCCACATGGCTTTGTAGGGGCTTGGAGCAACCTGCTCTAGGGAGAGGTGTCCCTGCCCATGGCAGGGGGGTTGGAACTTGATGATCTTTAAGGTCCCTTCCAACTCTAACCATTCTATGATTCTATGATTTTAACTTTAACACATACAGAGGAACTCCCAGGGTTTAACAAAGATTCCTTCAAACACCGTCAAATATAAACAATATTTTTGTGGGACTGACTGTGCCCTCTGAAGAGTAATCAGCCACAGGATCTGAGAAGTGGGACATGTCCAAAGGTATAGGATCATTGTCATGTACTAGAATATCATTACTGGGCTATGTACACGTAATTTTAGATAAAATACCAATACTGTTTATTATAAAAATAAATAATAATTATTAATTATAATTAATCACATACATATATATTCTATATCTTTATGCACCTTTATATGATAGCATATTGAGACTGACCATTAACTGTCTTTTTTTGACACCTAGGAAGACATTAACACCAAAATCTTAGTTTTCTGAGCTAAAATGTCATCAGTCTATCCTTTATTTTTATAAAACAGATCTAACATTCACGTTCAATAATACAAAATTGCAGCTAAAGAAAGCAGGGTAAACAGATTTCAAAGAAATATAAGCAAGACATAACTGTATGAATCAACTGTAACATTACAAGGAAAACATTCAAGTATAGGTTAAGGCTGGTCTGTTCTAATAACTTGAAATTCTGCAGCAGACATCAAGTAATAAATAGGTGGAAAAAAAACAATGTGGAAATGCATTGGAAAAATAATTTTATCTTCCCATAACAAAGCAGAAAGAAACTTGGGTTTTTACCTTGTGCAATAAACAATTTTGTCCAGCTCTGGTAAAAAAAAAGGAAAAAGGTGGAGTTTTTTTGGTTTTTGTTACTCCCTATTGCCATTTACAGCACAGATCTAGAAAAGAAATGAGAATCTCTGGGTGCTTTTGAACACAATGAATTTTCACAGTCGATCTCATCAGAACAGTAGGAAGACAGCTGAAACCAACCATGTAATAAATATAAATCTCACCACCCACTGCATCTAACATTTCTTTCTCTTAATTGCTTGTATCCCGACTTTCTGCCTGTGTCTTTAGTTGCAGCACATATTTCTGCCTTTCATGTTTCATATGTTTCTTCATTCACGTGTTCATCCACATATTTATGCTACTTTACTTTTCAGACTGTTCCAAAACGATCCCCCTATCCCACTCTGTTACCTCTCTTTACAAAATAATTTTTCATCTTAAATATGTCATCAGAGGAAAATTAAAAGAGGAAAAAGTGAAGTTTTGGAGGAGATGCAATTCCTTCTGATGTTAGATCATTTGTATTACCATTTTAAAAAGCAATTATTTTGAAAATGCTAAATCTGGGGCTGTACATTCCTGAGAATGTTTGACACTCATGAAATTTTTCATTTAGATTTTAAATATGTATTGTGTCTCTCCAAGATATTCATAGTAACATCCATACTAAAAAAAAAAAAAAACCAACAAACTTTAAATCAGTAATTATTTTACCTTTTATTGTTAAGAATATCTTACTTAGAAAATATGTTTACTTACAGGCATGTTTGCCTTGTAAAAAATTGTTTCACAAACAAATCTTTCAGTCTTTGATAATACTGCTATGAAAAAGCTTCTTACATCTCCTATTCTTCTGCCTTAATTTTTTAAAATTATCTATGCCAATGTGAATAAGATCAGCTGTTGCTATTAGACAGTAATGGGAAAACAAACAGTAAATAAAAGGAGTCAAATGTACCAAAACAAAGAGACAAGTGTATGCTTGTGGGGTTTTTTTGTTTGCATAAGAAATGCTAAACAATGGTTCAAGAGAATCAGTGTAGTTGAGTTACAGCAGAGTGCTTCCTATATTTCTCACTAAATCCCCTTCGTAAAATATATTAAAAACAGCTTGAAAATGATAAAAGAGACTTCAGGAACAAAATCTCCTTTCTGCTACTACTAAACTATTGGGCAATATCTTCAGTTCACACCCAATGCAAGCTGGCAAGGCGTCAAATCCCTGCTTTGTCTTGGCTATAAGAGTTCCTTCTCTGGCTGCGCAAAAATAAAACATCCCTGCAGTGAGATGCTACCTTACCTTTCAACTTCCTCAGTACAAACCCGAAGTTGATCCTCTATAGCTTTATTCTATGAAAAGTTCAAGTGAATAAGCTGTATTTTCCTGAAACATTCGATTTTGGACAGCAGACAAAAAAAAAAATAAACCACTTGTTCACCAGTAACTCACAAGCTCAGAATACCTCCTGAGGGCCCTCACTGTCCAGCCCCTGACTCACTGGTTTAAACAGGCGTTTGGAACAGACCTGTGATGCATTGGCAATTATACTAACAACTATACACAAAGTTAAAAGTAAATAACACTTTTACTTGGTAGTATGATTCATGGATTTCCAAGCTTTAATACCGGATGCTATTTTAATACTTTATACCATAAAAACTACTGAATATTTACCTGACTTCAGGGTAAGTTCATTTGATCAGACAATACTCACTCCCAACTGGAATACAGTCTAAGGCTAACTTTCAACATGCAATTTACTGACTGGAGAGGCTTATGCATGTCTCACAGTTCTTTGTAACCAAGAAAAATGCTCAATTTTTAAAGATAAAAACCAATAGCTTTTCAATATTAGGAAGTTTATCAAGTTCTGTGGACCCAAATGTCAGCTGACACAAATTGTTTGCAGTTGCGCTGATCTCAATGAAACTATAATAAAATCCTTCAGATGAATATATCCTGTGTATTTTAATGTATTTATTGAGTATTATTTAATCATAACACCTTAAGAGAGCAAAATCTACTTAGTTTTGTTGGGGTTTTTTTGTTTGGTTGGTTGGTTATTTTTAAGATTGCCACAGTAATGTTACTGAGGGAAAATCAGAATAAATAACAAGAATGTTATTGTTTCATCCTGTGTTTGTAGAACCTACATTCCTTCTAATTTTTAAAGTAATTTTACCTAAACTAGAACTGTTCTGGTTTGTAGCAGCTTTCTAATTTTTCGTCCCCATCATTTACAGTCAAAGTCATTCAATTAATGTTTAAATGCAATCAAACTAATTTACAAAGCTGCATATTAATCTTCTAGTAGAGAAAAGCTGTCTATGTTTTTTTGTAATGCAGGTAAATGAGTCTAACAGTTATGTCCACTGCATGACAATGACAAGTTGAGGTGCAAATCCATGAAATGGGAATAATGAGAATTACACTCCCTCTTACAGTGCTCTAAGACACATGTATGAAGAAAGTTCTTTTAATTATTTTTTTTGCCTGGTTTTCAGGAAACTGAGAGTCCTGGTTTTAAGGTTTTTCTTAAAACCTACACTCTACTAATATTAGGGGGAAAAGAAATATTTCCCAAAGACAGTTTAGTTCAGTTTTGAACCAGTACAGAAATTTAGGGAAGTGGGGCAAAAAAGTGCTTGTGCTTCCACCTTCTGTGTCCCTGGATGCTACAGTGACTTCAGGTGGTTGGGTCAGTGCCCATGCCTTTCTCCAGCCTGGGCTGCATCAACCTTCACCTGGTGTAACCACTGCATCCTTGAAGAGCCTCCTTACTACAGTCTCCCCTTCTGCTTCTAGCCTTCAGTCACTCTTTGTTTCCAGCTCTTTTAACTTTCTCTTAAGGAAAATTCCCACAAGGCTTTAAGCCGAAACTACATCCTCTTTGTCCAGCTTCAAGAAAACCTTTCACAAATGGAGACAGACCCCTGTGTGGGCAGGAAGCACAGAAAGATTGCCAGGTGCTACAGGATACCCTGAGTTTGTATTTGTCTCCGACAGGGATGTGTATCTGAGCTGATCTGATATAGAGGAAAACGTCAGTAAAACATTCTCAGTTTGGTGATATAACACTTTCCCACTACTAATAATAATCACAGAGTGCCTAATTAAATTGGGCCCCTCCCCAGGAGGTCAACATACAAAGCAGTTGCAGAATGGCTGGACAGTTGCATCAAATTCCTGTTGCTCTGCTCTGTTTTCTCTCGTTAATAGTTGTTGGTGGTGTTGGTTCTTCTTGCCTCTGTTCCCAAGCCCTGTTTTACACATAGCTGTGTTGTTTTATAGGACTTAGCCATCTTTCCCAAGACCCAATCAATTTTCACATCAGCTACACTAATTGGGAACAGACTTGACACATTTCTTGATTACAAGTTAAAACACTTTGAACAAAGCTCTAAACCTTTAAAAAGGAAAAGGAAAAATGCAGTAAAGAAAACGTCCTCAATTAAATACTCTTTAAATGGAATTCTCTGGGAAGCAAAAGAAGAGGGAAATCAAATTGTGAAAGACCACCCTGTTGTAGAATTATTTAAATCTCCAGAGGTTTTATTTAAAATGCCATGTGTTCTGGACTAGAAGACACAAAAGTACTTCAAGCTTTAAAAGATATGTAATACTTTTTCTATTGCCATGTAAATAGTTTCTCTCTTCGGATAACTTTAAAATACTAGTTCTGTCAAGAAAGATGTTGACAATTAAATGTTTTTGAATTGGTATGAAAGCTACATCACGCAAGGTAGACATAATTTGTTGATTTAAAATCAGCAGAGAAAACCAGTATAAAAATCACAGTTTTGAAAGCTTGATATTTCATATGCAGACTATCTTTATAAATATATCAGTGCCGGTCATTGATTGAAAGCATAAATGAAGGCTGTATTTTTCTTGTAGCTCACAAATATCATTTTGCTCTGGGATTAGTATCTTGATAGGCCAAAACTTCTAATTATTGCTATAAAAAATATCTGAGATTTTGTATTGTGTCATATAGAAAGTACAACTAGATACAGAACAAAACCCAAAGCATTTAGAAACTCAGTTCAGTCATCTTATAAGCATGCTTTCCTGATTTTTCCCCAAGATTTTCCTTCTGCAAAGTTTTCATGTTTTATCCTAATTATGAATAAACCCGGTGGGGTTTCAGCTGTTTTATTTTGAGGGGGATGGTGGTAGGGTCAACAACAAAAACATCACCAGGAAAAAAACACCTCAGAGAATCATAAAATGGTTCAGGTCAGAAAGGACCTTAAAGATCATCAAGTTCCAACCCCCCCTGCCATGGGCAGGGAGACCTCCTGCTAGACCAGGTTGCTCAAAGCCCCGTCCAGCCTGGCCTTAAACACTTCCAGGGATGGGACATCCACAACTTGCCTGAGTAACCTGTTCATTAGCTTAGAAAATCCTTATCTTTGATCCATTTTATTACAGCTTCTCCAAGCTGTAAATGACTCTGAATCCTGTCTATTACATCATATCTTCATCTGAGATTCTGGACCAAATAGCATGCACTTGTGGAGATCCCACAGCAGCACAAGCACCTAATTGTATGAACCTTATGTCAGTCACATTCCTATCCAACATTGTAGGACTTCATCCTTTTGATCTATTCTCAAGTGAAGAAGTTGATTCTTCACTTTAAATTAATTCTAATTTAAATTTGGTTCACACATCAACTTTCATGCTAGTATCTTTGCAAGACCGGAGTCAGTGTTAGTTTAAAGAAACAGATAAAATTACAAGCTTCTTGCTAGTTGATTTAAATATTTTCTAAATATTCCAGACTTCTAAAGTAAAAAAGTAGCCAGAGGCAATGAGATGGACATGGACTGAAGTAATATTGGTTCTGCTGTACATGTCAGTCTGACTTTTCACTGTAATGTCAGTGCGGTACAAACATTTTCTTTTAACAGGACCTTGCAAATGTGCAAAGTAAGGACTTTGCAAAACAGCTCAGAACATTTGCACATAGATAGGGGCTGTTGGGTAGAAGGCCTGGATATTTTTATTGCAGCTGCAAGGCATTTAGTAGGTCAACAAAAGATTGGAGGTAATAGGAAGCAACACTTCTCACTTCAGGCCATGCAGCAGAGAGAGCTGTTTCCTGAAATGCAACCATGGAAGGTTAAGATGTTCCTTAAAAGAAAAGCAAAGAAATTCTTCAGCACAGTATGCTAACAAAATTTTAAGACATCTCCTTTAAGAGAATTTTCTATCCCGAAGGCCTACCTCAATACTGATATACTGAACCACTGCAAAAATGAATATACATTTTTTTTTAATTAAAAGTTGCTATACATACACAAGGATTAGAAACATGTTCTAATACTGCAGAGTAGAGTATTTGAACAAAGAAGGGAACCTGCAGAGAGTTAATATGTTGAAATAAGATGCAGAAAGTGGCTCAGTTCACAACTCAGATTCCTGCTCTTTTAATTGTTCCAGACCCCAAAACCTGTCCTCACTCTTGCAGGGAGTACCAGTTTAGCCAATGCTGAAAGGACTCTTTTAGTAAGATTTCCTGAAGTACTGTATAAATAAATATAGTAAAGAGGAAGCTTGTTAGGCTTTAGCAATCAATTTAGAAAAGGTGGGCTACAGTTCTAGCATATACTACATTAGGAAACGTAGGATATCCTCATTAATTGTACCTAACAATTACAGGGTGGGTATTTCAAGAAAACAATGGATTCTGTTGAAAAATAAATACTTATAGAATCATCTGTAATACTCTTTCTTACACAGCTTTCCACTCTAGCTTAAACCCAAATATATTGGTCTGCACCTCATGAAACAGATAGGAATAATTGTATATAGATTTGCCACAAAATAGTTATCTGCTTCCCATAGACAGGTAGCAGGAAAGCAAAAGTTAAAGGTCAACAAAGCGGCGATAGAGAAGCCAGTTCATTGTTCAAACCTGTGTTCTCTGCCCAGCAGAGATATTAGATAGTAGAACTATTCTAATTCTCAAGCTGAATGTTTATATATCCCTGTAGAGAGCAAGGGATATAACAATATAGGCACTTTGACTTTTATGACAAGGAGCCTGCATGTTGAGTACAGAGCAGATGGCTCATGCGTTCAAAGGGCCATGTTCCCATTATTCACACCTCTGGCAGAGAGGCAGCTTGCTATAACTCTAGTTTGCCAGGAACTTGATTTGATGGAGTGCTTTCCACTTTCTTTTGATAATCTTCTCCCTCAACAACAAAATGGTGGCTTGGAAAGAGGAAAGTGCCTTTACTGCTATTTACTATTTCCATTATCATCATCATACTCGGAGGCACTTAAGAGCTTAGCTCTTACCTCATTCAGAGATGCAAACGGCAAAAGAAAAAGGAACTCTTCTGAAAGGATTCAAATTCAAGTGTATCATACACACTTCCCATATACTTTAAGATCTTTTTCCTTTTCCAGAATTTTAATACATACTTCGTTTTCTTCTGTTGAGCAGAAGCCTTTAAGGCAGATACCCAGAAATTCATGCTACAGTTGTATTCTGTGGTTAACATTACATGTGTTAACTGGCAGGACTCACAACCAACAGATCCAGAAAGTTGCAGGTCCTATATAAAATTATATTATTAATAAAATATAACTTTTCAATTTATTCTAGAATCCTAAATTTTAGGTGAGATGAACCCAAAGAAACATTTGAACATTTGAAGATGAATACAGAGATTCTTGCACTGGGTTCTGTTGCCTTTTTTTTTCTGATCTTTTACATTATGGAAATTATTCAAGCGGGAATAGGAGATCTCATACATGCAGCTGAGACTAAATAAGAACTCCACCGTTTGGTCACAGTTCTAAATTTTCTAAGTCTGCCAAACTGAACCAGTAACCTCATTAGACATCCAGGTTTTGGGAAACTGCCAGTCCAGCAGAAATCATGCAATACTGTGATAGTCACAGTGCTCTGGTTTGGGGCTGTTGGGTTTTTTTCTCCTGCTTCTACATCACTGGGGATGTAGGAGCTCAAAAATGGGGG
>VXBW01004604.1:53969-114240 GCA_013400375.1 Thinocorus orbignyianus
GGGAGGGGGGGGAAGCAAAAGACAAGGAAAGCGAACCCTTCCTTTTGAACCTCGGCTGTTGGTTCGCATTAGGTTTGAATTGGGGCATGAGGGCCTAGGTATGATCTTACTTTATCCAAGACATTGAATTTTATTTTACATAGGAACAAAAGAAATGTTTAAAACAGAAATTATCAAGGTGTTTTCTTTTCCATACCTGCTCAGATGTTAATCAGAAACCACATCCTAAGGATTTTGTAGCCCTTTATCTAGTGAGAGCTCAGTCATGAGAAATTTTTCCTCATAATTTTAATGCTAAGGTATTCTAGAGGACTCAGCTTTGGCTTGGTTTTGCTCATACTGCAGCTGGTTGAATAATTCTTACTGGTTTCTACTGGGATGTATTATTAAATTACTTTAGATCCAGGCTGTGGATGTTGTTTACCTGGACTTAAGTAAGGTTTTTGATATAGTCTCCCACAGTATCCTCCTGGAGAAACTGATTGCCCATGGTTTGGATGGGAGTACTCTCCACTGGATTAAAAACTGGCTTGAGGACCAGGCCCAGAGAGTGGTGGTGAATCCAGTTGGCAGCTGGTCACAAGTGGTGTCCCCCAGGGCTCGGTACCGGGGACGGTTCTCTTTAACATCTTTATCAATGATCTGGATGAGAGGATAGAGTGCAACCTCAGTAAGTTTGCAGGAAACCCCAAGCTGGGTGGGAGTGCCGACTTGCTTGAGGGTAGAAAGGATTTGCAGAGAGATCTGGACAGGCTGGATCAATGAGCTGAGGTCGATGGGATGAGGTGCAATAATGTCAAGTGCCAGGTCCTGCACTTGGGTCACAACAATCCCATGCAACACTATAGGCTTGGGGAAGAGTGGCTGGAGAGCTGCCTGGCAGAAAAGGACCTGGGGGCATTGGTCAACTGTTGGTTGACCATGAGCCAGCAGTGTGCCCAGGTGGCCAAGAAGGCCAACAGCATCCTGATCTGTATCAAGAACAGCATGGTAAGTAGTGCTCCAGAGGTGATTGTCTACTTCTTCTTGGCACTGGTGAGGACCCATCTTGAGTACTATGTACAGTTTTGGGCCCCTTATCACAGAAAAGACACTGAGGTACTGAATTATGTCCAGAGAAGGGCAACAAAGCTGGTGAGGCGTCTGGAGACTAAGCCTTACAAGGAGAGGCTGAGGGAGCTGGGGTTGTTCAGCCTGGAGAAAAGGAGGATGAGAGGAGACCTTTTTACTCTACAGTTATCTGAAAGGAGGTTGTAGAGAAGCAGGGGTCAGCCTCTTTTTTCAAGTCACAGGTGATAGGACAAGAGGAAATGGCTTCAAGTTGCACCAGTGGAGGTTCAAATTGGATATCAGGAAAAAATTTTACACTGAAAGGGTTATGAAGCATTGGAATGGGCTGCCCAGGGCAGTGGTCGATCATCAATGCTTCATAACCCTTAGTGATGAGTTCTTGTTTTTATATCACTTAGGTTGATCATTGTACTAGATGATCTTACATGAATTTAAAACACTGGGGGTTTTCAAAATTCCTGTAAAAGTTGTACAATTTATGTGTTATCTTCTCTAGTTTCTGCTTTCTAAAATCTCTATCTATAATTCTATAACAGAACTTGAGAGAATTATGGGCTTTTGTTAGAATTATGCCAGATGGTTGACGGAAACCTAGAGATACATTATCATTTGCCACAAAATATTTTTCCGTATTTATATCAAAAATATGTTACTAATCCTCCCAGTACAACGCTCTTCACGTATATCAGACAGCATCCAAACAGTACTTCAAGGAATATGCCAATGTACTCTAGTAAGGAAGGAAGATTTCTTATGGTACTGTAGCCTGGACTGGTCAAGACAAAGGAGAAAGAGTGACCTCTCCTGGCAAAATGGAAAATCGGAAAATCTATAGCTGTTTTCTATCAAACAAAATCGGTTGGCAGGAAGGTGGTGTATTTGAACAAGGTAGGATATTTTAGAATGTAAACATTCTTCATCTCATAAGGAAATTCGGATCCTCACCTGATTTTAGGAGTTCAATAACCACGAGCAGACAATGAGATTGTAATATAGTTTGGTAAAGTTTAATGAGGATAATTACTAATAAAAAGCAGCTAATGTTCTGAAAAAGCTTTCTGTTGGGGCCTGTGTGATCATTTGGCCTCATTATTTTTGATGTTTTGCCCATCAAATAACAAACATGCAGCTTGTGAAATGTCAGGTATAATTAGAACAAATAAAGCCGCAGCATCAACCTCCAAAAAGCCTCCCATACCCATTAGAGAGAATTCTCTTCTCAGGAGCTATTTACAATAGGAGAAGACATTTTGCAGGTAGGAAAGTTGGCACACAGGTAACAGACAAAGCTTTTGAAGGTAAATGAAAATGCTTGAGAGGTTAGACAGGTAATAATTCTCTGCGCTTTGTTATGGTTAGTCATTTAAGGATCTTATCAAAGTGCCTTAGTTTCACTGGGATTCATTGATAAAACAGGGCCACATACAGTAAGATTTTCGTATTTCTCTTATCAGCTTCCACAGAGTAACATGTGGCTTCTCTGCTAAGTTAAATAATGATTTACTGAATCAATGTCAGAGTCAATTAAAGGTGCAGAATATGTAATATAAGATTAAACTCAATGTTTCCATCATCCAGGTCTGCTGAGTACAGTCCGATTGCTGTTGTGTTACTACTCCAAGATTTGCAGATTGTCTAAGGGATTCAGTTTACTCCATTGCTCTCTTCAATAAGGTTCAAGACAGTGTCCCTTTTCCTTTAAGCAGAAATTATTTGTTCATTTGCACCATCTCCTAACGGGTATCGCTTTTGACTGACATACTACTAAGCTTGTATTACTAGTATGCGACCAGTAGTTGCCTGGAAGTACACAGAAAGGCCAGGTTAAAGAAATAAACACCATTCTCATGTAACTATTTTTTTAACATGCAATGGGAACATCTGGGAATTCAGATTGAAGAAAATAACCAAGATCTTTTCAGTCTAACTCAAGAAAGGATTTTTCAGCTAGCTCCTATGATGACAGGTGCTGGATCCATGTATAAAAATAAGATACACAAGGTTCGACCACAGAAGTTTCCAACGAAAACCAGGCACCGATACCTAGTCACCAGCATAACAGTGAGAACTTAACAATGGAAGAAGCCATGGAGCTTGGATTGGAAGCATTTCCACCAAAAATCCCAGTACTACAGATAGAATAAGCTTTTGACTCAGTTCAGGAAAGCCCTTTTTCTTTCTTCTTCTAGGGCTAGGCAAACATACATGCCCATACACTATTCAAAAGACTTAGTAATGTAACTTTTGAAGAAGCCATGATTACACTTCACCCTCCACAATTCAAATCAGCCTCTTACAAATCCTGCTTTGTTCTACAGGAGATGTCTTTCACACTTATGTCTCTGAGTTTTGAGTATTTCTACAACGATCCCTTAGGATTCAAGGAAAAAGTCTCTTAATGTCTTCAGCTTCGTCAGCAGCTCCAGCAATCTGTTTTCTGGTACCTCCCATTGGACGGTTGACGAGTTCACTTCAGGACTGACCTCGCGCTCATCTGCACAATTTCTGCAGTTCAGAAATTCAACTAGTGCCTGGCATCCCATGATAGAACCACAATACGATCAAAAAGCTACTCAGGACATTATCTTTAGACTTTTCAGGAACACCACTGGAAAAAAAAGTTACTCTTCTGGGTAGACAGGAAGTCACAGAATTTTGCTAAAAGAACAAAGAGAGAAAATCAGACTGTTTGAAGCATTAATGGATGCACTCAGACTCCTGTCATTACATTTTCCCTCAAATAAATCTTGCAGTCAAAATTATCTCTGGGGCCAGTGACTGACCCCTGATCCTTAACAGAAATAGGGAAGGAGGGTCAAGAGGAAACAAGGAAAAGGGATATGAATATACAAATTTTCCATTTGAGAAAAAATAGTAAACACTTCCTCCTGTAAAAAATATTGTGAAAAAAAAAACATGTAACGTTGTCAGAAGGCTTTCCAGCATTGTCCTGTCACGTCATAAAACTCTTAGGTTAGATCACAAACTGGATTCACAGAACTTCAAAATTCCAATTGGAAAAACTCCCTTAATGCAAATTATTCAGGTGTTCCTCCGCCTGGAACCAGGCAAGGTGGCATTCAGACCAACACAACACATTCAAGTAGCCAACACCTGCAGATCCTGGTGGGTTGAAGCAGGGGGTTTCACTGAAAAAAAATTGCTCTCTGCATGCACAGCAAAACCTGTCCTGCCCTTGTGGCTTCTGGAAACTCAGGAAGGGCCCACAGCAAAGTACAGATCACAGGGGAAAAGCTGTGAACAAGCCATTATATGCCATTAAGCAGCGTGGCATTTTTTTCAATCTCAGAGAGGAATAAAACAGGTAACAAATTTTTAGTAGGTTTTACCAAAGTAGAAATGAAAGGGCTAGAGAATTACCTGTAAAATATCATCATTCATTTCTGAGGTAACTGCAAAAAGTGTGTGTCTCCAAAGTCATGTAGTTGAAAGTGCAAAAGCCAGGTAACTGCATGGTGTAACTCCAAGACTGGGATCTCTTCTGTCTGCAACTGTACCCTGATCCAGCTACAGTATTTTACTACATTCCTCAGAGCTGCTAGAAATTAAAAATTAGTATACCATCCAACCTAAATAATACGGACACAGCAATCAGCATTCATTCAAAAATTATTTAAAAAATTATATAAACCAGTCATAGCTGACAAGACGTACAGATTGATATGGCTGCCATCAGCAAGAAGTACAGCTAAACCACAAGAAAGAAAATAAATTGCATTAAAAGCAATCAATCAAATGCAAAAATCAAATAAAGAAACCATATTGCTCTCATGCTGCCAAACACAGCCTGTCAAGCACAAAAGTTCTAATGCAGGGGTCCGTGCTGAAACCAGCTGCAATTCCTACAATACTGAGCTCCAGGAGGGATGGAGGATGATCATCCCAGTCATTTCCAGTAGCCAGAACAAAAGTTAAGCCAGGAGGAACCAGGAATATCCAAAAAGAGGGGCTTTTCCAGTTTTTATAATTTTGAAAATTTGCAAATAGTATTCTGGTTCAGCTTTGCCTCCTCTCTTTAACTAAAGAGAGATTTTCAAAGCAGAAGTAACTTCAGCATTGGTTTTCACTGGCAATCTGCATCTCCTTAGTTACACAAAATCAACCCATCAATATAAAATTAAGATCATGTTCCCGTGTTATTCTTGCCATTCTACATTGACTATATGGAAATAAGCACTCAGGAGTTAAAGTCCACTGTTATTTAGCTGTTCCGCGACTGCCTAGGAGAGAGATCTTTCATTAGCTCAAAATAAATACTTCTCCCAAATAACTCTGCTTTTCAATATTCCCATGAAAAGGTTGCTGTAGGGAATGATCTGAATGAGCAGATTCTCCTTACAAAATATCCTGCGTTTTGACTACAAGTCGAAGAGAAGCATCTGCTTTCCTAAAATCATGCTCCAGCACTGCTGTTCCTTTCAAATGTTTTTATCACCTTTGCCTACTTTTGATCTGAGTGACAGAATATTTTTCAGTGAAGCTCTTGTAGTAAATTTCGGAACTCCTTTGTTGGCATTTAAATTGTGGAGTCTTTAAAACACACACACAGAGGCACACACTTACTTTCCAATAAGGTAGTTCAAAGCAAGCTTTTTTGTTCGTTTGTTTGTGGCATTTTTTTCAATCCCAGCGAGGAATAAAACAGGTAACAGATTTTTAGTAGGTTTTATCAACGTAGAAATGAAAGGGCTTGAGAATTATCTGTGAAATATCATAATTCATTTCTGAGATAATTACAAAAAAAAAAAATTGCCAAGCATTCAGGTAATTTCAGAATCTCTAAATACATACAGATGGCTGTCTCTGAGCTACTGCACTTTGAATTTCAAGGAAAACTGCCTCTGTTTGCCCCCAACTGCTGCTCTGCTCACAGAATATATTAGATATCAGATTTCAGCTGCCTCTTTACCTAATAAAATGACACAGACAGTCCAATTCAGCAAAGTTCTGCACTTAATGGCCACTTAAGATACTCAATGCTTTACACAAAGTGATCAGGTGTGTGTAAGGCGATTCCCACAGTCTCTGCAGTTTGAAAAATGTACAGAAATGAAGAAGTTTTCACACTGCAGCCAACAAAAGACGGTTATATCATCAGTGATATCAGTCCCTGCAGCAACTGAAGACAAAGCCCTTTATATTGGTCTACAAATGAGGAACAAAACCCACTTCCCCAAATACCAGTATCCCTTCAGGATTTGGAGTGGCCCTATCATACACTGAAGCTAGGAAAGGAAAAACCATCTCTAAGGAGCATATCCAAAGGTGTGAAAATGCCACAAACTTTGGGGGTAGTGTTCAGATTTATAATCCTGATGCTAGAAGGGAATTTTCGAAGAGATGTGTTAAAAGCAGAAGACTTCGTCAGCCATGAGGGGATCACCTACTTCAGTAAGAAGTTCTTCTCCACTGCATCACTACTTCACAAAATTATGTTAAGAACAAGAAGTGGCTGTGCAGACCACAGTCAACATGAGGACATCTGACAGTATCAACTGTTGACAGAACAGTAATATCATAATGAAGTTCAAACAATCAAGATAATTGGGTCATCCACCATCACTGACTTCCTCTCTTGATCTTCCATAAAACCATAAAGGAGCCATGAGAGTTTAAAATACACTTAGTCTCAAAATACTCATCTATTTCATCAATGCAACACCCTGTGCAAGGATACATTTTCTTTGAGAAGAAACGCACTTACGATTCAGCTTTTATTTGTCTCAAGTAAGAGTAGGAGATCATGGACCAGGCAGGGCATTGTCTCTCTCCACCCTTGTGTACCTGTCTGGGTTGGCAGATCAGACTCTCTCAATCACATAAGACTCAGTTCCAATGAGTGATGCCATCTGGTGCCTTCTATCAATGTTAAATTACATCAATCCATGGAAACGGTGGGTCATGTCCTGCCGCAGTACATACGTTGTCTTTCTCATCCCTAATGCAAGAATACAAAAATTTGGTGGGTGGTAAGTGGTTACAAAATATGTTGTGATCCTCAAATGGAAAGCTCTGCATAACTGCAAAATAATGTATTATTTGCTTTGGCAATAATACTTCTATTTTTAATCTGGCAGTGAATAATTGGCAATTGCCTGCCAAAGACAGATAGCCAAAAATAACAGTCACCAATGCCAAAAGAAAACTAGAGCAGAAGAACTGATTATTTAATCACAGTAACTATTTTCATTTAATGGATCAAATATTTAAATAAAGTATATGATGGAAAAAAGACAAGCTTGAAAGCATTCATGATATGAGCCTCGTTAGTAATGAAACAGCGTGAGGTATTACAAGTATTCCACTGCATCTGCTGAGCGGCAATCATATTTATCTTGCCCCATTCATGTTTACCACCCCATGACACCGTGGTGCTTGCTCCCTAAAAACATCAGGCAACTGCACAAAACAGGGAATGCACATCGTCCTCCCCAGCCCAGAGTCTGAGCTTGGGTTAGGCTGATAAAACATTCAGTCACTACATTTTGTCTTAAACTGTCGTGAATTTATGTTTAAATAATTCGTTTGTCATCTAATTTATCTCCTATAAGGAACTACTTTAAAAACTGAAATTATTTATTTGTACCTTGAATTGCTATGAATGATTAACACCGTTAAGAAAAAAGGAAGTTCAAATGATCAACTAGTTTAGAACTGTCTGCTTAAGATTATACAGAAATCCAATCAGTTACATTCTCTGCTCAGACTGAACCTGCACCAAGTTTCCCAATAACTTCCTAAGAAGGTTTTATTTAATCAAGAACGAGTTCCACGGAGCCCCAGAGGTCACAGTTTAGAAGGATTACCTGACCTAGACTTTGTATAAAGCAGATGGCTCTGCTTTATGGCAATTAGTAAGCAGGAACTGTGGTATCTGGTTATATCTTCTGATTCTCTGTTTATATGAAGTTATGTGAAACTGGAACCTCTTTGAAAGTCAAGCTGTGTGGAAACCATTTAAGACTATTTCATTTCTAATTACAGGCTTGATAAAGCCATTTTCATGCAAGAGTAGGATCAATGCAGAGACTGTCAAACTTTTGGACATCCATCCATTGGTAAGTGGCCTGACTATTTCAAAGGCTATCGCTAAGATAACCTTGACATGGGGAATGGGAATCTCACTTTAAAGAAAACACAAACCTTAGCTACAAAGTTTAAATCAATCTGAGTGTTTATCTGGACTTGTTTTCTACGCAGCTTCAGAGTGGCAATAGTGGTTCTTTACCGACACTGCTTTCTTTGAAGTTATATAATTATTACCAAAAATAGAGTTTGAAAATATTATTTTTGTGCTCCCTTACACTTCCCATTCATCCACAAACATATACATTTCCCATCACCTATGAGGATAACTGAAATGGGAAACTGAACTTTTAAGCTGACTTTTGCATCTATGTGAGAACCCACCAAAGAGGAATGGTTTTCCAGGGAAGTTACACAGAGAAATTGATCTTTTTCCCCCTGTCTTTAACACCTAAGGCCTGGTGTGTGAGGTCAGCCGTATCACAGGTCAGCATAGAGCAGATGCCAGCTCTGCCACAACCACCATAAGCTGTCTGCTCCAAAGGACTGAAACTACACTGGAATGCTACCAGGCCTAAACCAGTATCAGTTGGACTTTTTGTGCGTTTTATTACAGAATCACAGAATTTTTGTGGCTGGATGGGACATCTGTGATCATTGAGTTCAACCATATTCACATCAGAAAAAGAAAAAAAAAACAACCAGAAAACTGAGCCTCACAAGACAAATCACCCAACCCAACAATGTCGGCCATTAGAGCATGCCCTAAAGCGCCACATCTACACATTTCTGAAACACCTCCAGGGATGGTGACTCCACCACCTCTCTGGGCAGGCTGTCCCAGTGCCTGACCACCCTCTCAGTGAAGTAATTCTTCCTAACATATAATTTGAACCTCTCCTGCTGCAACTTCAGGCCATTTCCACTGGTCCTGTCATTATTCACTTGGGAGAAGAGGCCAACATCCCCCTCTCTACAACCTCCTTTCAGGTAGCTGTACAGGGCAATGAAATCTCCCCTCAGCCTTCTCTTCCCCAAACTAAATGTGTCCAGTTCCCTCAGTCTCTCCTCATAGGATTTTTTCTCTAGACACCTCACCAGCTTGGTGGCTCTCCTCTGGACAAGCTCCAGCACTTCAATGTCCTTCTTGTAGTGACTGGCCCAGAACTGAACACAGTACTTGAGGTGAGGTCTCACCAGTACCAAGTACAAAGGCACCATCACTCCCCTTCTGCTGCCAGCCATCCTGATATAGACCAGGATGCTGTTGGCATTAGTTGAGGCTCAACACTATGCTAATCTCAAGTTCTGTGCTAATGGAGGTACTCAGCTTCCCTGTACTACCAGCTACAGGGCTTCAAGCACGGGTGGAAGTAGGCGTAGCAGTGTGCGACTGGTGACACAAGCGTGTCCTTAACTAAACTGTCAGTGCTCCAAGCACTGCATTTTCCACTCCTCATTCCTCTGCTTCTCCCAGCCAGCTACACTTTGATGAACTTTAGGAATCGATATGACAGTAATATCACTGCTGCGCACAGTGGGAAGTCTTCCTTCCAACAGAAAAAAAAAAATTAAAAAAAAATCATAAATTCTCTGTTTTCTTACTGAAAATCTTAGGGTTTTGCTGCAGAAAAAAAAAAGCATCAACTGCAATTGAGTGAGAGTTACGTATGGAGTAAGTGGGAGGCTTTAGAAACCCAAATTGCCTTTACTCCAATGTCTAGAATGTATTTTATGTAGAATTTGCATCTTTTGAGCAATCAGTTGTGTTTCAAAATCTAAAGATAAATATGTTTATGTCATTGTTTGGACTCAGAGGGCAATGAAGACCACAGCCATGGGGGGAGAACGGGAAGAAAAAGGAAAAACAATAATAATAACAACAAAACAGGCAGTTTAATAAAACAGCAAAGGGAACAGGAAAATAAGAGAGAGAGAAATATACAGCCACGATAACCACGATGATTATGATAGCACCACTTGTACCCCGGAGCCAGGACGTGCCCCCCTCTCCCCTCCGGGGTGACTTCCTTTCCCTCCTGCCCCTTCCCCACTACCCTCCAGGCAGGGCTCACAGGGGATGGAATATCTGCATCCCTGCCAGATCCTGGGGAGGATTAACCCTATCCCCGCTGGACCCAGGGCACTTTTACGACTTAATCACTTATTTAAAATATAGTCTTGTATCATTGAATACTTTTAAATGGATCTCAGGAAAGAAGGTGAAATGCAGACTATAAATTGACTTTTATAAAAATCACATGCTCACCTGAAAAAAAAGACCATCAAGCATGTTTTAAGTCTGGAAAATACTTTGAATAAAGAAGTTCAACACTGCTACTGTCATACAGGAGAATTATTAGAGGATCGCAACCCAGTGGTGTCTGAAATAATTTTAAGAAAATATATTAAAAATTCAGCCCTAAACATGTTACCACTATACTAGCGCCATCCAGTATGGTGATGAGTTTGTACAGTCCTAGACAAATTGGTGTCCTGGTTTAAGGATCGAGATGTGATGACTAAAAATCTGAGTGGCTGAGAACTGTTTTTATGGCAGAACTGCTGACACCCATCTGTCAATTGAAGTGAATTTTTTTTTTATTAAAAAATCCCCGACAAACATAACTTTACAAACAACTGGAGATTAACATTCTTATTTCTTCTTGGAGCCAATTTCTTACCATCGTAGACAGAATCTTCATGGTTCGAAAGGACTTCTGAGGTCACGGAGTCCAACCATACACGCACAAAACCCCCTACAATCTCAGCCACTAGAGCATGCCCTCAAGTGCCACATCTTTGTGTTTCTTAAATACCTCCCTGGGCAGGTTATTCCGGTGCCTGACCACTCTTGCAGTAAGGTAATTCTTCCTANGACAAACATAACTTTACAAACAACTGGAGATTAACATTCTTATTTCTTCTTGGAGCCAATTTCTTACCATCGTAGACAGAATCTTCATGGTTCGAAAGGACTTCTGAGGTCACGGAGTCCAACCATACACGCACAAAACCCCCTACAATCTCAGCCACTAGAGCATGCCCTCAAGTGCCACATCTTTGTGTTTCTTAAATACCTCCCTGGGCAGGTTATTCCGGTGCCTGACCACTCTTGCAGTAAGGTAATTCTTCCTAATATCCAATCTAAACCTCCCCTGTCACAGCTTCAGATCATTACTCACTTGGGAAAAGAGCCCAACACCCATGCAGGAAGACATACTGAAATATTTTCCTGTTTGTGTAGCTTCACTCATTTTGCTATATATGATTATGACCCCACTGGAGCAGTAACAGGAAAACTTCCCCAGCAAAAGCAACAAGGAGCTCTCTATCACGCCTTGGGAGACAAGTGCAACACCAAGGGATCCCTTCCCAACACCTTTACAGAATATTGACTATTGATGTCACTATGACACACAGGTGAAGTATAGAGCATCCTGAACAGATGGCATAATGATACACTGTGAGAAGGGCACCAGCCATAAATGAGATACGAGGAGGAGAAAAGGTCCAGGACAATTTGGGACATAAAGAGAACGTAAGCCCTTCTTTGGTGTAATCAGTAAAATGTATTCCTAAGAAATGTTAAGGGCAGAAGACAGCTCAGAACTGTGCTGATGGAATACAGAAAGATGTGATAACTGTGTGATTGCAATCCGTACAATCCATCTGACTAAAATGGATGGTGTTTCACCTAAGCTGCTTGCAAGTACACCAAAGTTCCAAACTAAACCTAGAAACTTAGTTCTGACCTCCCTGTATTTCCACATCTTGTTTCCACATCATCACAGAAGATTTGGATGTACTGGAATTGGTTGACTTACTCTAGTTTAACAAACCACCATCTGTAGCTGAGTCATAGCAGTGAGTCAAGCATGCTCATAACCCACACCCTTCACAAACAACTTTTAAGAGTACATTTTATGATCATTTAATCTAACATGGCCTGTTTCACAACTGAGAGTTGGCAAAGAGCACACGTACAGAGGGATTGTTTAGACACACCTGTTGGTCTTATTAAGACACAGTAACTTGAGCACTTTCTGCCTTCTGACCAAAAGTTGGGTCAATGTGAACCTTGCCTAGTTTTCTTCCAAATCAGCTCATCTCATTTATAATTTGATGGGTTGGATAATTGATTTTATCATCCATTTCACAGACGCAAGTCTCTCATTCAGAGTAGTTTCTCCTGTATTAGTACATGTAAGCTTTCCTGACTTCCTGTGTGTAATGGATTCTATCGCTTTCTGCTGGCTCAAGGAGTTCTCTTCAATTACGCTGAACAGGGGGGAAAGGTGAGATTTCCTTTGTACAACATGTAGCGATCAAGGTGCAAAACCCCCTCCCTATATCACAGTATTCCCAAGAATCAGAAAACAGTGTCACTGCTAAAAACAGAGTCCTCTGATCCAAGCGCAGAACTCGACAGCGGGCAAAAACTAAGTTGTGGAATGAAGAAAGAGAAGGATGTAACATTTAGTTGGTTCAGAGGAACAAAGGCAGCTGTAACACCGCCCTGATGTCAGGCCTGAACGTCTGCAGTTCATCACCCTTGCATACAAAGTTACACGCAGGCACTCTGTCCTCGTTTTGCTCAGGCAGACACTTCCCTGCTCTTTTTGGCATTATGAACTCTTTGAAGAAAGGAGACTTTGTCAGATTTTGAAAAGTGCATGAAGATAGAAACAGTGCTTTTGTGAGACCTATATGGGAGTCTGTCGTCCCTGACTGCAGAGCCAGTGCTACCTGTAGGTTCCTAAAAGACTTCACACGTGTGCCTTCTGCAATATGGAGTATAAATGTTGACTCTATTAATTACGATTCTGCTAGTTGAACACACGAGCTCTTTCTTCCTCCCTCAGCACTCCACCTGTAGTCACATAGACCTGAGCTGGTGGTGCCACCTGTATGACAACTATATTCAGGTGCTCAAGTGCCTACAGGCTCAGGAACAAATCTGGAAAGAGACTAAACAGTTTTGATAAAGGGTTGAAAAAAGGGGGAAGTTAAAATGGAAGCTTCAATCAAGGCAGAGTTATGAGCTGAATACATTCCTTCTCCCAGTGCTGCCTTGCTGGGTGCTGGAGACAAGGCTTGAGGATGACTTGGGCAGCAGGTGAGTTAACAGACATGCAAGGGACTTGGTGCACAACTTTGATTACGGAAGGTCAGTCAAGATGTTTTGACTTTCAGCAATGTGAAGTGCTGAAAGTGACATCATGCTCAAAACCAAAAAGAGCAGTAAAAGCCAAAAGATAATTCCCAAAGGTTGCTGAAGGCTATATTTAAGTCTATCTCATTGAAAGAAAGAGAATATGCATCCTAAAATATAAACTTAAATCTTAAGGTGAGAACGCAGATCAAGACCTCAGCTGCTGAAAATGAGAGCTGTCAACTTCAGTGACAGTTCCATGACACACAGCAGGTCAGTAACCTGCCTTTATACCTCTTAAAGTAAATAATATGATCAAAAGATAATTTATGAAAAACAACCAACATGAAGTCCCTGAGTTCAAATTACCAATATGGTAGAGCCTGGTAAGAAAAGAAACCCCGTTTCTGCTGGCACAAGCCTTTCTCTGTGTAATGAAAAGCAAGAAATCCAGAATCCTTGACATAGTTTCAGTATTACTTAATTCTGGGTTACTGAATCAAGTTAATAACTTTAAATTATTTTACTTAGACATGTTAAAATACGTATCATGTTATTTTACAAGGAGTAATTAATCTAAATTCTAAAATTAGATTTGCACCCTATTAAAGCAAAATGTTCCTTAGTTTCAACTTTCCTATGCAGAATTAGAAGATGCTCAACATGTAAGAATAAAAGACAGCTCGCTCACAGTTTGCATTTTTTTCTGAAGTATTTTGTTTGTCTTCTCCGGAGCCAAATTTTTATTGGGTGAAATTAATGGACTCCAAAATGAATCCCTCCCAGTTAGTAACAACTACTTCATGGCAATTTCAGAAACAAGTAAGATACTACTAACGTCCCAGCATAGTTGATTTAGAAATGTGAATTTCTGTTTCTATTTCAGTTTGACATTCTTGCTCAGTACATGCTTTCTTTTACCTTAGTTGTTTTATTATTGGTAGAACTAAACACTGAGACTTCTGCATGTACAGAATTCCTTCTCTGTGCTCCTGAACCGATGCTAAATGTGATGTGACATCAAGCTGTGACACAGTTTCTCTTTCCATGTTGAATGGAAGTGCACTCAAAGTAGAATAAGCTTTGAGGGAAATGCCAGCCAAAAGTCTCTCATTACTGAGACTTTAGGGACCTCTCTTCATGCCGAAAACGTGGATGCTAGGTGGGTTGGGAAGCAATAAGTCACTATTCAACCAATGCTATAAATGTAAGTCAGTCACTCTCATTATACCCATAAGTTCTACCTCCACAAGTACTCTTCTTAACAGTTGAAACATGGTCTAAGTAATTTTGATGAATATTAGGGAATTCATCTATCAAAATACACATCAATTGAATCAACGTCACCCTGTTATCTATGATAGAAAAAGTTTAAACCATTGCTGTAAATAAATCTTAGAGGAGTAGGAGAGGGGAAACCCTGAAAATGCAAACAAACCATTTTCCCAAGCTTTAAATCAGACAGATTTGAAAACTGTGACTTGTCCAATTAAGACAGTTTATTTTTGTTACTCATTTTCATGCACTTCTGGGCTCTGGTAAGGATCATCAAGCCAAGTGCCAAAATACCTTGAAAAGATTGTAAATACTTCTTGATTGGGAACAAGACCTATAAGAAACATCTCAGAGAAGTTTCCTCTCTTGAGATTTTTGTACCTAGCTCTGTAATTTTGTAACAAAATTTTTCCACAGTGGAAGAATACATCAAGGCAAAAGACTCTTAGCCAAGTTAGATAAGATTTAGAAGATTTTCCAAGTCTTCTGGTGCTTGTTCTAACCAAGTTATTTGCTCCGAGTTTCCTCAAGTACTCGTGCAACTGAAATGTTACAGCAGTATTTTATGCTTTGCAAAAACAAATGCAATCGGGTTTTAAGAGGCAATTTATGGTAAATGAACAGAAAACGGAGATGCAAGCAAATAAAACAAATTAATTTGAAATTAAATATGATATTAAGTGAAAGCTATTGCAATATTCCAGATAGATTTTATATGTTATTAAAAAATAAACAGCAAAGTGTTAGTTAGCATCAATGTAAGGAAAAGTGAATGAGAACTGATTCAGGGAAAAGCCTAAAAATCAGCTATACTTCTTCCCATATGAGTTTTCTTCTACCACAACAGTGACTAAGCCCAAATTTCTGTAGGTTTAATAATATCTGACAGAAGAGTGCCCGAGGTGATAGAAGAGCAAACTGAGAGGAAGGCGAGTACTGCAACTCTATCCATGCAAGCACATTTTTAGAAAGCAAACAATATTTTCCAGGACTCAATGAACCTATTCATTTTGGTGAGATGGAGACTGATCACTGATAGAATGCAATACAGCCAGTTACCTCTCCTACACGTACTAGTTCTGCACTCCAGGAGCAAGACCTGTGCTATTAGGCCATCCCCAAAATAAGGATGCTTCCCCTGATTTTCTGGATCCAAAAGTAAGAAGGAACCAAATTTCTTGTTGGCCTTTGGGAGGATTAACATTTAACTGTGCACCCAATGATTGCTTGCTGGTTATCACCTCTCCAATGTTAAAACACAGTCCTCCCAGGAGTAAACCAGTGCTGTATCAGGAACTGCACAGAATTTTAACAGTAGTTATATACAGAGTCATTTCATAAGATAAAAACAGGGACAAAGAAAAGCACTATAAATTGCCCATTAGCCCAGCATGCTTCCTCAGCACCACTTTTCCTTTGCCTCAGGCTTATTTCAGGTACAGTATCTCTAGCAGAGAGAGAGTGGAAAAACTGCAAGGACATCATTGATCTGACAACGCCCCTGCCACTTGCTTAAGTTTCTTTCCACTCCATCAGCAGAATCTGTACAAGTTCTCCTTCATGGCTTTACCCTTTGCCTTTCTAAATCCAGGCTCCCTCATTCTCTGCCTGTAGCACTAACACCAGTCACAAGGATGACAGGGATGCAGGCTCACAAACACTGATTGATGATGCACTTCCTAAGAAAGCAGAAGCAAGTAATAAAGATGACCTTAAGACATGATTTATGTGTGTTTGGGAATTCAGATACACACTCGTACTGCAGACTCACTAGAGACAGAGGCAGGGAGAGAGGATGGTGGTGATCTGTCAGAGAAAGTCTTGCTCAAAGCAAAGAACTAGTTGGTCAGCTCAAGTCAGAGAGAGTAGAATACAGAATAAGTGCAGCATCAGAACTAGGTGAAGACATATATTTAATTTTAATTTTATGCTTCTTGAACCTAAAAAGTATTTTAAATATTTTGAGCTCATTTGGAAGAAAATTCAATAAATAAAAGCAAAACATAATTCAGGGTCAAAAAAATACTGCTTCTGAGGAATTTTGATGGAAAAGAACCTTGGAAACGTGTGATTAAAATATCATTCTGTTTTTCTAGGCAAAATCATCTATGAATCTGATAAAAATTTCCAGCTGCTTTGAACCTTAAGGCTTTTTTTGAGTAACCAAACAAAGCCACAGAAAACACGTCACCTTTTTATACAAGGCTCTCCACCAACGAGTTCTAGTCATATGCTGAAAAAGGTTTTGCAATTTATTTATGCACATTCTGAATATATTCATTTGTTCACTTCCCGTGGCCATTGCAACAAGGAAAGTTTTTCAGCTGCCCATGAGAAATCAGGAGTGAAATTCTGTTTACCAGCACTATTTATTTTGACTCATTTACAACATGCTCTCTGCTCTTCTCTTCCAGTCTGGGGTTCAAAATCACTCATTTTTATTTTGACTCATATCTCCAACAGAAATTATGATACAAACTTTTTGCTTGAGCAGTGAAAAGGCCACAGAGGACTCCATTGTCACCTTTTTGAAACATTTCTTTTTTAAAAAAGGGAAAAATGGGAAGGAAAAAAAAAAAGAAAAAATATAAAATATTCACTAGAGGAATGAAGTCACTTTAGCCACTGCACAGATACAACTCCTTATCTGCCCCCAAGCAGCAAACGAACTTGGATGATAGCTTTATCCAGTCCTCTTTGGATATAACAACAGATTTTTGGGCACCCAGGAAGCTAGAACATAGTCTCCATAGCAAGACCATCTACACAAAACCACAAAAATATGGGGCAAAACCGGCTCTGCTCATCATTCTGTCTACTTCAAAAACATAACCAGCTCACTACAGAGGTTTGTGCAGAATTCTCAACACAAGAAGTCCGTTCAGTGTCCAGCAAACAAGGCTCTATCCATCTCAACAGCAACAAAATGTTGGATGGACACCTTCCATGTGCAGGACAAGCAACAGTTCAATGTCTTTATATGGAAAGATAAACTGTTTTACATGGTGGGCTTATTTTTATATAAGTCTTGGTTTACCATATGGTCCAATATGAAATCCTGATTCCTGTGAAATAACTGTTTTCTGATCTCTCTCCAGAAAGAAACCCAAAGAAACATTTTCATGGCCAGAATGAATTACCAAAAGATTTCATGATGCCTTCACTTATGCAGACATGTAAGACAAAAGATTACTTAAATCAATTCTTTCATTAATCAAAATTTTATTGTCCCCAGCAGAAATGGTATTTTTCCTGTCTGAAAGTAGTGTCACACAAACTGTTTAGCTTTGGCTTAATCGAAAAAACACAACCCATTTTTACTACGTTTAGATACGACACACATGCCTAATCATTGCTGTTTGGTTTTAATTTTTCAGTGTAAGAGTTTTTAGCATCTCTCTGTTCTCAACTGCATATGATCCAGCCAAAGCTAGTCAATCACAGCTCCTGATGTGGTTGTACATCCCAAGGCGGGAGTTTCTTATTTAGTTACACTCTGAGTGCTACCCCAAATAACACTGTGTCTGCATATTATTTGTGTTTCTTGTTCCTTCACAATTTTTACCTGTGTAAGAGCTGGGACTGTTCAGCCTGGAGAAGAGAAGGCTCGAGGGAGACCTGAGAGCAGCCTTCCAGGATCTGAAGGGAGCTATAGGAGAGCTGGGGAGGGACTCTTGGTCAGGAAGTCTAGTGACAGGACGAGGGGGAATGGTTTTAAATTGGAAGAGGGGAGATTTAGATGAGATATTAGGAAGAAGCTCTTTCCTGTGAGGGTGGTGAGGCACTGCAACAGGTTTCCCAGGGAAGTTGTGGATGCCCCATCCCTGGAAGTGTTTAAGACCAGGCTGGATGGGGCTTGGAGCAACCTGCTCTAGGGAGAGGTGTCCCTGCCCATGGCAGGGGGGTTGGAACTTGGTGATCTTGAAGGTCCCTTCCAACTCTGACCATTCTATTATTCTATGACTTTAGATCAATCCTGGGTTTCATTCTGACACAGAGGAGAATCAGGCTTGCTGTCTCTACAATTAACTGAAAGACCATGTTAAAGCCCATTGGGAACTGTTTCGATGAAAGTACAGTAAACGCATGACTTATCATTTTGGAAGAAGCACAGTGTTTTGAAGGAAGTGCTGTATTTTGAAGGAAGCAGTGTAGCAGTATCTCATGAGAGCAGTTCTTATTAATTACAAGTTTAACATGGCTTGGATTTATTAAAGTTCTGAATTTATAGCCAGGCCACCATACGTCATCTATAATTTGTGAAACACAAGTTTATATGCATTTCCCAAAGACATTCCTTCTAATCACTTGCAAATTTAACAAATATAGCACAAAGAGATGCTTCCTGATCAGGACCAGCAACCTGGGCACTAACAACATTAGTATATAGACAAACAAATAAAAAAAAGCATTGGTGCAACTAACTATAAAAGCATCTTGTAAAATTTTTCAACTATTTTGCATCCCCCATTCTTTTAGACTTCGTAATGCAGTCTGGGTGTTCTGCTTGGGTAGAGGAAGTCCTTCCTAACAAGCAGTTGTCAGCAGAAATGAGAAGAACAGCTCTAAGGAGCTCTTCAGGGAGAGCAATAATAATGTCTCACATCACAGCAGCACTACCCTGAGACATCCAGGCAAACTGGCAGGAACTAAACACTTGCTGGGTTCTGATTTGGAAAAGTCTTCGCAGAGCAGAAGGTGATGGGGTAATATTTCATCAATAGTACATTCACAGGTAGCATCAATGCTAGGAAACCCCTCATTGGGAAAACAGGAAACCCTGGCATAGAAGATACTCCTAACGTGGACGGGCTGCTGTACGCAGCTCATGCTGCCTCAGGCCCAGTTACAAGAACACATTTTTCCATGAATGAAGAAGTTACACATGGAGAAGGCTACACCTTTCTGTTTTCAGCAATGTTCACTGGTTTGGAATTGTTGTTTCCTGCCATGTAACCGACTTCAACTCTTTGATCTCAATTGTCTGAAGAATGTAAAACAAAGGACAGTTTATTTTCATACTGACACAAGGGATTACACTGATTAGTGGTCAGGGTTGTGGTGACATACAACCGAACAGCTCACATCTGGCTCTGGTGGAGGACCTGTACTAAGACTAGCGATCAACAGTACCAGAAAATATGCCATAGAAGGAAACAGTTGCATATCACAGACTGCACACCTCTCAGTGCATCTGCCCTTTGATATTTCAAAATAAATACCTTCCAACTTCTGAAAGAGTTGGTTTATTTCTTCGTTCGATATGTGGCTTTATGGTGTCCAACTAAAAGCCAGTCATTTTCCTTACCTCTCAGTTAACAATAGTTTCATTTATTTTTCTGAAGCTTTCCTACTATTCGTTCTATTAGCTATCACGTATGAATTTCTGCTAGATCTAAGTCAGGCTAACTCCAGACAAATTTAACTAAAATAGCTGAAATTTAACTGACTGAATTTGGTCTGCTCCAATTAATTTAACTTTTTTTTACATTTACTGTAATTGTTTGTTACAGTGCATGGTTCTTAAAGAACTTCAACACTAGAATTAACATTTCATATCACAAGATGTAAAAAACAAAGGGAATTAACTCTTCTCCTTCATAATAAATCAGCTCTTTCCCCTATTCCCTGTTAACAAAGTCTTAACAAAAGCATTATTATTACAGGAATGTGAAAGAAAATGTAAATGAAATCTACCACTTCAGAGTTCTGAGCATTTATGAGATCATGTAACCACTTCCGATGTGTGTTTCTGACAGCATTTCTCCTCAGTGTACTTCACCACTGTTTAGACAAGGTTACTTAATACGGTACCTGTCTAACACTGCTCAGTAAGTTAAAGACTTAATTCTAATAGCTTACCTGACTCAGCTACGAGGTTTCTGAGGGCTTTCATGACCTAGTAGTAACCTCACATCTGTTACAGGAGCTACAGTTTCCAGTCTTAAAAATACCACTGCACCCTACATTCTGGCCTCTAAATTTTTTGTAGAGGCAACGGGGTCTGTGCACTGACTACGCATAAACATCAACAGCATAAAACTTCTTTCTTAAAATACATTTGGTAAAAAGTGTTCTCAGTAGGTGGAAAACATTTTCCTTTTAAAGGAAGCAGTTTCTCAGTTTCCTGAACTGCAAGTGTTCAGTAAAAGGAAAGCAATTCTTCTGTAAAGAAATCACCCAAATACTTAATGGAAGGCCTTCTCCAACCCCAGAAATCGAAACAGCAAAACCACAACCAACTATCAATTCAATTAACTCAATTCATGGTGAATAATTAAAAACAAACAAACAAACAAAACAAACAAAAAACTTACTGCAAAATAGATCAAATTTCTATTAATCCTGGAGAAATGTTTGTATTCTATTAATCCTGGAGAGACCTTTGTATTGCATGTTGATCATAATGCCATTGCAAGACCTGGGGAGAAGACCTTAGGAAGTCCAAGTGGGAGCAAAGGGCAAAGTAGCCACTGCAGCCTCACACCTGCTTTGTGTGAGCACTGCAAACTCCCAGGACTGTAAGCAGAAATTAGTCAGTAATTCCAGCTACTCCAGAAGGAAGCCCCAGAATGTAAATTACATACAACTCATACATTATTAATCCGTGCATGCTGCAGTGCAAAAAGATTGCAATGCACTACATGGGTGCAATATTTATGATCAAGCTTCAAATCCTTTCCTTCCTCTGAATGGTTTCTGCTTCAATATATATAGCCTAGCAAGTTCTCCACTACATCAGCTGTTTGGGTTTTTTAATTCTGCATTATAATGAACTCATACTGTTACACCATGCAGCCCAGAAAACTGAAAAATGCTTTTGTTTTCCTAGGAGGTACGTGAAGTATTCCTACATGAGTGGTAAATCCTTGCATACATTTTCTAGATATATTTACAGTATATACCCACAAGCACAAATATTGCCTTGGTGAGCTTGCAAAATTATAAAACAAAGAGCATTTTTCTTTGAAGAAAAAAAAGCATTGTCTTTCTAGTAAGCAAAAATACATATGCTGATCTAGTAATATCCTTACAAAAAAAAAAGAAAAAAGCCATTACACCAAATATGCTTAATCTACGTCTAGAGGGAAAAAAGAGGCTGAAAAGTCTAGATTGCTGTGAACAAGGGCACGTTTGATCTGCATGTAATGGGAGTACTTTACAACCTTCACACCACCAGTTCGTGTTGATGGACAGGAAGCTTAGACTTTGAGTTGGACCTGGTGGAATTATTTAGTTAACTAAATGCATCCCCTTGCCTCGGAGATGAAAGCCACTTGCTGTACCACATGATCTCTCTATGGCTTTCTTGTGCTGCTGTCAGCCACTTCAATATTTCTGTGTCAGAAAGGCAAATTTGCATTTATGGTCCAGGCTTGGAAAAAGCGTCAAAAAAAATCAAATAAAAAAGCACACAACATAGAAATACACAGGCATATATTAAAATTCACCTACCTAGTTCTGCAATGGTCAGCTTATTTTTATAATAGACAGAAAAATTGTTTTGACAAATATTTCAGATGTGTGAACACCCTCCATGCCCAAAAGCATGAAGTTTTCACTGGTGTGCCTTCTGAAGCCTTCTGTTCAGACTGTGAAGGGGATACCTCAAGAAAAAGGAAAAAAAAAAATAAAAAGGTAAAACCCCAAAGTCCTGGCATTCACTTGACGTCAGCTGTCAGGTACTAATTTTGGCTAATTTTAATATTTTTCTTCAACTTTTGAGCTCTAGGCAATTCTCACTCAGTAATGTTTCACTAGTGTCTGGAAATTACAATGGGCCTCACTGTACTTGGCCTTTTCTACAGAAAGTTTAGGATCTTAAGAGTCAAAAGGACTGAAATTAAACATGATTGTGTAGGACACTCAGGACTTTCAATGCAAAAGGTCTGAGGTCTAGTTTTGGTGTAGCCTTGGTCTAGCCTTACTCGCAAGACTATCCCACTTATCTCCGTTTAGAAAACCAGAAGACTTTCTCAGTAGCACTTATGCCTCAAATGCAGTGAAAAATTAAAACTAAATGTTGCCAATACTTACAGTAACTAATTTGCCCAAAAAAAAAAAAATAAAAAAAATTCAGAGGAATGACTTTCAACAAATATTTTCTACTAATATATACAGAAAAATATTTCTCCTGAAAACTCATAATTATTCTTAAGTAAATTGGACATATATCAGTAAATAGTACGTTCATAACACTATCTTACACTCTATGTGTAATTACTGCTCTTTTTATGAAAGAAAGAGCTCCAGGTTATCACTGCCAAATTTTTCCTAATTTAGCAAAGCAGGAATTAGAATGGCTAGGAAGAGAAGACCAGTCTTAAGTCTGCAGCGTTTTATGCTGGTATCAGTTATACACAGGAGGGGAAATAGCTACGGGTACATGAAATCTCCTGTCCTTGAATCATAGTTGTCACTATAGTGATCCTGACAGAGTAACAGAATGAAATCTTTGGCTCATTCTAGTACTGCTCTATTGACTTCAGGCTTAATAATGTTAGAGAAAACTGGTCTTTATTGGTGGTACCGTCTATCACAATGTGTTGCTGAACTGATTCTAGAAGGCTTGCACCTTTGTTGCTCTTGCTGAAATGTTTTAGTGGAGATACTAAGAACAAGTGAATTCTCACTCAGTTTCAGGAGTTGCAAAAGTGTTTCTATTTACCCATGTTCTCTATAAATATCAAAAAAAGGATTGCTGATACAATGGTATTTCTGACGCACTTTCAAAAAGGTAATATTGTTCACACAATTTAGATATTTAGCATTCCACATTCTGGAAACACACATGTATTTTATTATTCTTTCATCTTCAGAAGTGAAAAAGTAAAGTCGTAAAAAGTTAATTAAATATATGACATTTATTACTCTTCGTCACTGCACTGAGTTTCTGCCTTTGATGAAGGCAGAGGATAAGGTCCCACAGTAAAACGGAGAGGGACATCAGTCTTCCAGGAAAATAAACCAAAGAATGTAGAAGAAATACATGGCAAGGGAGGTGTTTCACCAATATCTGTCCCTCTCTGGGCATGGGTTTGCAGCCTTAAGGACAGAGATTGCATTGTTTAGGTGACTATACCCAGCAGTCTTCTTCCAAGCCCTCCACACATTCACCCTGACCTGCAGCCTGCAGTCCAAAAGCACAGCTCCAGAAAGTAGATGTTCAAGGCATTAACTTACACATTACCTTTGCTATCCATAAGGTCAGAGGTTGGGTTCTTTAATCTGAGAGCACACAGCACGTTATGGTGACTGATACATGGTAGAGCTCTCTTCATTAAAACGTGTAGTGAAGAAACAGTGATACACCAGATAAAACAGATAACAGCAACATCATAGTTGGGACTAAGGCTGCTGGATTAAAACAGTACTTCAGCCACCTCAGAATGAGTAGGTAGATAGACAAAAAAAATTCCACTACAGTACACAAAGTCTTTTACAGTCAAACAATTATTCATCTTGGTGTGGTTCAAGGATCTTTACCTCTCTTTCCTCCTGCTCATTTTTCCCCCAAAATCCATTAATTCTTTTATGAATTCTCTTTTTGCAAATAATCAGATGAATGTAGTGCTTAAAAGTACAATTATTTGCACGCCAGGAGGAAGAAATAAGTTTTTTAAACCATATTAAGTTTTCATATACCTCATTGCAGCATTCATCGTGAGTCTCTTTTTATTCCTGTTTTAAATGGCTCAACAGAGGCGCAGACTCAGCTGGCCAAACACATTATGAATAATGGAACAAACAAGCTCCACATATTTTAATGTCTTCATATATACCACACCTGGGTTTGTTTGTTTGTATAAATTTAGCATTTTCCTCTTTAGAGAAACTTCATAACTTATCCCTAATTGTCTTACTAAACTCTGAAATACTTCCGTTCAAGGAGTAGTTAAAAAAATGAGCCACCTGACCTGCATTAAAAGCAGACAAATAATGTAATTTTATACAAGCAGAGTTGCCAGATTTGTAATACAGAACTACAGCATTAAGTTTGATTGGTGAAAATGGTATCCAGCTCAAATTTGGACTAATTCTTCCCAGCACCTGCAGATCACAGAGACCAGGCCTTTTAAAGAGGAGAGTTTTCTTTCCATTTTCTTACATAGCAGATAGGGCAGAAGTTTTGAAAGCTCTTTACATACTGGTAAAATGTGGTATTCAACAAATTTATCCATTCTTTTAGGATGTGTATTATCACATGTTCCTTTACTGTGCCCAGTTCTTAGAGAATTCAGTCCTCTACATCCTCAGGTATGGGCTTTTAGTTTACATATTCCCTATTGGATTTAAGATAACAGGTACCATCAGCAGGCTATACAGATTGACAGAGCTATCTGCAGAATTTGAGAGGTCAGTCCCATGAAAATCGATTAGAAATATCATCCAGATGTTCTTCTGAACTTTGAAAGTTTCAGGTTTCAAACTATGCTCAGTTTAATTGATTCTACAACTGACTGGCTGCATACCTAGAAAGAGCTATGCTATATGAACTGCTATAATGCCAGTCAAGGAACAATAGTCTTTAAATTTACATTAGAAAAGAATATTCTTAGCTTTTTTCTCCTCCAGTTTCATGGACATTAAGACTTCACCCAGAATGCATCCAAACTGAGGAGATTTTTTTTTCTTTGACTCCAGAGGGCTTTAACTCAAACCCTAATCTATTAATATATACGACACACCCCAAGCCTCCCAGTAGGAACTGATCAGGAAATTCAACACATAAGATAATGTCAAAAAGAAAACCTGAAGTATCCATTCCTGTGCTTGAATTTAGAATTAGGACTGTAGCTCCCAAGAGAAGTTCACTTTCAGCACAACAAGCTGTAATGTAATACAGTCTATTGCCCTGAGACTTTTGTTGTGGGTCCCCTGGGCAAAGGTATCAAACTTGACTGACTTTTACTGTTTTGTTGGATTCCCTAATGATAATGGATTTAGTGTAGAAAGATTCAATTTAAATATGCAGGATGCTGATGAAGCTAAGTCAAACAAGTTACACAAACACAGAGTCATTTTATTCAACTCTCGCTCAGCCCAGAGCATACCCCAGTGGTTTATGAACTCTCGGTTATTTATTGATCATGAAGAATAACCAAGACAGTAATTTTCCATCTTACCTCTTATAAAGCTTAAACATGAGGCTCCTAAATTGTGTGGACCCAAGGCCGTCTAAGCAACTTGCAGGGGAAAAGCCAAATCCAGTCACTCTATACACAGAGGTTTCAGGTCAGTGCAATTAGTTGAAGAAAATACCCTTCTAATGACATAAGTCTAAAAGCACTCAGGGCTTCCAACAATACTTAAAAAAATGCATATAGAACACACACCACAAAAATCGCTTCACTGGTAGGCTCTGACTTCAACAAAATACAACTAGCACCAAAAACTACCTTTGTAATTTCCTATTACAATAAATTTTGTAATCAGCCATATGTACTGCAAGTGCCCCAGCAGCTATGTCGTACAATGAATTCAGCACACATGGAAATAATACTGAGTAACAGATACAATAGGGGCATACAGAGCATTTCTCTTTCAATACTGTTGCTTTGCAGCACACAGAATGTGAAATTGTAATGAAGGACAATCTCTGGAATATAACAGAAGTTTTTCTTTTAGTGGAAGACTATCATCTACATGTGCTAAGTTGCCATAAAATAATAAATATACAGTCCAGCTTTGCCAGCTGAGAACAACTTCACAACCAAGCAACTCTCAAGTCTGGGGCTGGCAGTGCGCGCTGGCAGCCCAGAAAGCCAACCGTATCCTGGGTTGCATCAAAAGAAGTGTGAGCAGCAGGGCCAGGGAGGGGATTCTNTCCAACTCTGACCATTCTATGATTCTATGATTGTCAGTCTGCTCTCTCTGGCTGGGTGTCCTCGCCAGACAAACACCACGTGTGCCACCAGGGCACCAGCCTGCTGCAGTGATAGGGCACAAAAGTTTAGCGTTACACTGAGCAACAATTTACTTGATGCATATGTTTTGAGACCAGCTGCCATGTATTTTACTGACAGCATTTCAGTTTGTTTCTGCAACACTGATCAGTCGGTGTTATTTAAACAAACAAAAAAAGGTATCATGAAAGTTATCTCCCAAAAGTCAATGTGAAAAATAATGGATTTCCTCCGTATCTTACACGTATGTTTCAGGTCTTGAGCTTGTCTAAGCTCTCAGAGGTTCTGACTCAGACCCACACTGATTTACCCTATTTGAAAATCTGGCTCACCAACTGATGTCTGAAAAAGGCTCTGTAGAATTTGAGAATTAGATTCACTGCTCTTGCTCTGGAACACAGAAAGGTTATATCATTTCCAAGAACACCAGCCTCCAGCTTCAAACACATTAACTGGGAAATTCTTGACCGCACAGTTCTGGTAACTCTATACATCTGGAACATTGTCCCTTCTCTTGTTTGGGTATACGATGCAGGCATTTGATTATGTAATTCTCGCAGATTGATGTGTTTTCAAAAAGTAAAAACATATCAAGATGCTCTGAGCCGTAACTGCGATAATAAAATAAATAAGAATTGGAGACAGAAATGCCAAAAAAGCCATAGATGAGAGGCTGGCAAAAAACCCACACCACTTCACAGTAAAAGACACAAAGAGTTCCATCACGTATTTAGCCAAAAGACTGAGAGAAGACAATCAGTGGAAAAAATCCTGCTCTTAGGAGTTCTTTAATAGTAAGGAATAACAGGGAAACAAATCGCTGGAAGCAGAAGACAGGCAAATTCAGTATTTAGGACAAAAATTATTATGAGTTTGAGTGGGAAGTTAGTAGAAGAAACTATCAAGAGATCCTCCACTCTTTGATGCCTTCTAACTATGACTATGGTGCCACTTTGAGACATAAATTTCACCTAAAATTTATACTGTAGATCTTAAGTGGATCAAAATCAACCAGTGCACAGCACATCGATGAGCGCACCTGATGATCAAAGTTCTTGTAGGACCTTAAGAAGATGAAAAATCTATTAACTATACTGGCCAAGCAGACAGAAAAGACTCCAAGTATATAAAAATGCAGTAATTGCCCAGTGAGTTGAAGCAGGTTTTGTACTAGAACAGGAGAGTCTGGGCTCTGGACACAGGTATGGTTCACACCTGCAGCTGCTCAGAAATAAGCAATACTCTAAAGGAAATCCACAGAACCCAACAAATATTTATACAGCTAGTTCTTTATATATAGTATTCCCCAGAGGTGTTTTTCACAAAATGAATGACCTAAAATCAGGTTAGAGATCCAATAATTCTGAGTTTAGTTTATTAGTTGTAAGCACCGGCAGAAGAACCTATTAGTGGGACTGCTGATAGGCGCTCAGGGCAGGAAGGGGCATTTCTCAAAACACCTCCCTTGTTTCACTGTATGCTAGTGTTACTAGCATGTCTTTGGTCTACTAAATAACATACACTATAATAAGGTACAGTTTCACATATCTCCCATCAGAGCCATCAGCTTGTCCTATTTATCACCCAAAGTGCCTCCATTCCTTAATTTAATGCTTACTAAACCACTCTGACAATAACCGGAAGAGAGCATCCATTTGAAAGGAGATATTCAAACTATGCTGCATTCCAAAATGAAACGTGTTCTGCAGTGCTATGCCCTGAAACATCCATCTTATTTATCTTAATAAAACATCCATCTCTATTTATCTTAGAGGTCTTATTATTAATGTCTGATCTGGATGAATTTAGAGGGAAAGAGGTTACAAACTAGGTTAACTGTGATAAGGCCTATCAATCTTGGGACTTCATGGTAGCGCAAGCTTTGCAAAAAATAATCTTGTTAAGAAATAAAACATACCCCTTTATGCCCTCATGCTTCCCTTCATTTCTTTAAACACGGGGGAGGCTTGGTGTCACATTTTACCTTGATTTCTCTCCCCTACAGACTGTTACGGCTCACACTGTGAGATGATGTCTTTGCGATGGACTCAGAGTGGGGGCTGGAGGAAGGTGATGAAGGCTGTGTTTACCAGTCTCTAAAGCTGCAAATGAAGATAGAGTGTGAACTATATAATAACAACCTCTGCTTCTCCACTGGTTTGAATTAAAAGAGATGGAGGCATCTCTCACATTAGAGGAGTCTATGTCACCCGCCTTCCACCGAGAACTGAACATACACAGACGGGATGAAGGTTCATCTCCTGCAATATCCTCAAGCCTGGGGAATGAAACACAATATACCTTCCAGGGAGATAAAGGAAGAATTCCAGTGGAATTTGCCACTGACACTGAGTGCTCCAAGAAGATCTGCAGGTCAGCACTACCTGGACAACAGGGAAAATTCTGTTAGCAAACTAATTTAACTGGCTACACTAGCCAACTGCAAAAAAGTAATTGTCCTAAAAAACTCAAGCAAACAAGTAACTACAAAACAAAAGCCGAAAAGAAAACCCACATCAACAGATCCTACCAGACACACTCTATTTGTTATTCTGGGAAATTAAGAAATAGAGAATGGCAATTAACTAGGAAAAAAAAAAAAAGTCTCAGTATTTTTGTGCATTTTCACTTTATCATGGTAATTTCAGTAGTGATAGTCAAAGTTACGATGAGGATGGAGAGTTACTCAACCTTTCAGGTGCCAAGATCTCATTGGCAAGGAGAAGCTTCACAGTTATCAAATCTCTTGATGTCTACAGTCTTGAATACTGTTACCTATATTTTTAATAGCTCCTTACTCATCCTTCTATGTCACAGCATGTGTGCAATATCTCAGAGGTTTCTTGAAGATAATCTTGGTGCCCAGGTGTGGACCACAGTAGGCAGAAAAAAACAACAGAGAGCAAGAAGAGAGGAAGCTGGTTTTGTTCAGGTTCAACTGGACTACCTGATAGCACACACAGCATATGCACACATCATCCTTGGCTCAGTTTTTCTCGTAAGGTAGCAGCAGCTCCTATTCTTTCTGGTTTTACCCCAGTTATATGACCTATGGCATATAGGAACTTCCCTTTTTTTCTCAATAAATTAAAGGTAATAAGGTGAAACTAATCAATGAAACCATAAAGACATATGGTATTGTGGTCCTGGATGGTAAGTTTATACTCTGAGTATCTGCAAATTAGCTGTGAAAATAAAAAGCATTTAAAAATAGATCAAGCAGAGATAAAAGCCCTGGAACACGTTGTCAAAATTACGGATTCCCAGACCCATTAAAGCAACCTAAAAGCAAATGACAGTGTGACTAGCAACTTTATCAAATTCATTAAAAGCTTCATTTCTTTTTTTAATCCAAATGAGGGTTTGTTATCACGAGCACCCAACAATGTCATATGTTATCTAGAAAGCCACACTGTGTCACCAGTAGATAAACATCATCAGGAGTTCAATTTCCATCTCAAGGGAAACTCCTGGGACTATCTTTGGTTCACGGCTGGGTCAGGTCACTTAAAGTTTTCACTGACCTGAACCTGATCCAAACCAAAGGATTGAAATTCCTGACCCACTCACCCCAAAGAACAACTATAATGAAAAACTGAAACGGAATCATACGGTACAGCAAGCACATGCCTAAGGAATGGTATCTGCCTGAGACAACTTCAGGAGAGCACCTGCCTCTTTTTATCAGGAGTTCCCCTGTATTTACCATGGCATTGACTTGAAGAAGTGAGTCTCATAGTTGGAAAGGTACTCTGCTAATTTTATTGAGTTAGTCTAATAAAAGTATGTGAAATGTAACTGCATTTTCAGGATATTCCTGGTAATTTGTTTGTAAAACCTCACTTCCTTAGTGTATTAGTTCTTAAAGCAACCTGAAACTACTTATGGCAGCAGTGTTACCATTTTTGATAAAAGAAAGAGAGTAATCAACTCAAATTTTTGGCCATTTCCAGCTCGCTGTAACATATAAAATTACTGAGGCAGTCCTGCAATTTGGCATCCTGGGTGCTTTAACAGATCAGTATGGTCAGTAAGAAGTTACTGAAATGCATCTTTAATCTTACAGACTTAAAGGAGACACTGCACCAAAAAAGTGTAAAAAGCAATTGGTTTCAAAAGTGCACAGGAAAGTGGACTCCAGCTGAAACAAGACACACTGTCATACTGAAGAGGATTTAAATGTTGCACGTGGATAACATTTCTGTGGTGTTAGTCCCAAATTAGGAGAGATAACTAGTTGTCATTGTTAGTGGGGATTTGGGGGTGGGCTTTATTTGTTTGTTTTTTTTTAAATTCTGCCTTATATATAGATGACTTGATGCTATACAGAAAACGAAAGCATTACAGAATTAATCTCTGCAGACAGCCTTTGGCACACCTCCAACACTGGAGCAACATGCACCAATTTGCAAAGCAAGAAAATTTCTAAAGTACCTGGGTGGAAAACCCCAATGCTGTGCAGATCCAGATTGGTAACCCTGCCCAGCTGCAGAGCAGGCAATTAAGCACCGGACAAACGAAACCACCGCAGCTAAAGAAACAGAATCATAGAATCATAGAATGGTCAGAGTTGGAAGGGACCTTAAAGATCATCAAGTTCCAACCNACACTCAGCACACAACACACCATCCTGACCCTGATACACAACAACTGCATGATACTCATGACAAAAGAAACAATGCTTGGAAACAAAAATACTGTCCTGTCCTCCTCTCTGTGGCTTTGAGGTATCTCCCCACTTTGTCAGGACTGAGTTTCAGCCAGCTAAGAATTTCCCTGCTCCATAATTTCTACTAGAGAAATTACAAGTAACACAATCCAATTGCATTGTTGAAGTTGGTGCAAACCTGTAACCTTACAAAGATGCATTTATTTAAAAAAAAAAAAAAAACATGAAATATATAAACTGTAACATGCGATTTCACACCAAATACAGTATTCAATGTTACACAAGATTTTTGTCTCTTTTTCTCTTTTTTTTAGAGTGTTTCTCCCATGCTAGAGAAAGGGGAAAGCAAGGTAGAAAGAAGGTTCTATGATCGTTAGACTTGTTTTCTTAGATCTGTATTGTACAAGGAACAGAGAAGTAAAAACTCCAGGGTGGCTGGCACTAATGAATTGGTCTCCTTTCTTTGCTACCAATTTAGCACAGTTTTCCATAGTGGGGATGCAAAATATTACTTGTAGCAGTAATATTTTTCACCTATTGCAAAGGCATGTGAGCAGGCTAAAATTTAACATGGCTATTTAATATGTACTACATGTGTAAGTATAAAACGGTACATAAAACTCTTTCACTCATGAAGTGACATTAAAGGACTTTTATTGACTCTCCAACATATTTAGTCCTCAAAAGTTCACCATTGTATGATGAATCTGACTTCTACTTGCATTTTCAGTAGCAGGTCGGTATTAATTTACTCATTTCATCCGTCATTCATGATCAGAACCACATTATTACTTATTCAGTTAATTCATTCTGGGATTTATTCAACTGAAATTCTTGAGAAGAGCCCATCTACTTGTAGTGCATATAATTTCTTGGGAATTGTACACATTTTCAGATTTGGAGTCATACAAATAGTAGCTCAAAACCCACTACTATGATGACCGTCGTGCAGACTATTTTCACAGCATTCCTTTGAATACCAATTTCATTCAACCCATGAAAATTCAACTGTATGTCCACAACTTCCCTGTCATCTTCTTATTTTTCTTGGAAGCTGTACAGCAAATAGCATGGGATTGCAACTAACCTTCCTCACAGCCTCTGTGCACAGCATTTTGCAATGAGGTGTTTGTGACCTGCAGCCTTGAGCTGAATCCTGCTGAGGAACACTGAGGGCAATGGCTGAGTGGGTTTCCTTGCAGGTTATTGCATGACTGAAAAGCAGCTAAATCCAACCTTTCTCATCAAACTGAAAATAACTTAAGTGACAAGTGGGGGAAAGCTGTTAGCAGTGAAGCTTGTCAAATTTTACTAAAGGAGTGCTTTTGCAGGAGGACAGTAACAGTAAAGGAGCGTCTTCCAAAGAAATGCAGCAATGTCAACTCCATCGTGGTGTCTGGAGTGAAGCACAACACCAACGAGCAACATGGGAAGGTGACCCAACAGGTAATGACTTAAAATTTGTGAAAAAAATTTTGACAAGACAGAGCTACACAGAATCACAATAGAGCACAAACACAGGAGCCAATGAAGAGATCTGAAAGTGACAGGTGAGTAAGGTAAGTTGTATGGTTCAAGCTGGTATTTTGAAGGGCTTTGGAAGTGACAAGTGAGTCTTGTCCAAGCGAGGCCCACAGTTTAGGCTACAAAAAGAGAGAAAACTACAGAGAAAAGAACAACACTTGTTACAAAGCAGACTGGAAAGAGATGATTTTTCACCTGCTATGGAGAAAGCCTCAGCAGTATTTTCCCCAGTCTAGTTGTTAGGGCAAATTTTGGAAGAAGGAAATTGGATAACAAGATGTCAAGGCTTGGCACTTGAAAGGAAAAGCACATTCATAACTATAATAGAAGAGAATGGAATGGAACATAGTAGGGAAAAGAAAGCTCTCATAGTATCAACCACTTTTTCCTTCTGAATAGTTAGGAAGTAATTAGCAAACCTGTGAACTCACAAATGTCAAGAGATTAGAGTTTTGCAGGAAGAGTAAAATAACCTGGGTTCTCGTCATGGCCCTGACCTTAATTTATCCTATCCTTTAATTTTCCCTGTGAACAGTGGTGGTACACCAGTGCTGAGGCCTGCGTCATTAATGCTTGTAAAAGCCTTCAAACTTCTCAGGAGGAGCAGATAAAACAATTTAAATGGGAAAAAAAGCAACACTAGTGCTTTGATACTGTAAGAGGAGAAGGATATGGCCAAAACAACATACAAAGGTTTTTGGAAAAAAAAGTAAAAGAATTAAAATATCTCACGAGTGTTTATTGTTACTTCTTGCCATCAACTTACATGGATTTATAAGCACACTGTCTTGGGAAACAGTTATCAATCAGGACTCTTATTCTTTCTCTGGCAAATAAATTTCCAGAGCTTGCATTTACTGCTTTAACTGTAACAGTCAGGAAAACACAGACTGATTTTATACAGCAAAGCTTCAATTTCATCCAGTTTTAATGATATTTCAAAAAATATATAAAAGAGGCAGAAACAGTAACTGCTGTCAGTTTAAGTTCTTGTTGCAGTTGATATGACTGCTAGGTACAGTTCTCAGTGAAAGAACATCAGTTGAATGAAAATGGCCCCTGAATTAAAATTCTTATAGAAAAATGTGCATCTATAGAATTCAACTCCCCCATCGTTAAGATGAGGAATGACACCAAAGAATAGCAAAAATTAAGTATGGTTAGTGGACACATGACAAATTCTGATTGTCCTCACTGAAAAACACAGCCAATATTTTAAGTTTCAGTTTCTTTTGGTCAGAATATCCTCTGCTTTATAAAACATGACTGTGATTATTACAAAAATATCTGCAGTGATCTCTTCAGACTCAGTGAGCTCCTGACTTCACTGATTTGATTGGCTACTGATTTTTACGTTCTTAACAGTAGTTAAATAAACTGTTTTAAAGTACCCCTCTCATTCTCAATCACAAGATTGGACTGATGCTTAGCAGTGAAGAAAAACAATCTTTAAATTGAAGAATAAGTTTTGTCACCAATTACTTGTAATGTTGCTATTTTATACGCTAAGCATTGAGAAGAAAGTTTAAGGTAAAAAATTTTTACCCCTCAGTTACTAAGTATTGGAATTCACCACAGATAGGCATGTTACTGAGTAACGTTGTTGCAGAGTATGCAGATATTAAAATCCTGATGAGCACACTGATTTAGCCCCTTGGTTCTTAATAATTACTAATAAAGAGATCATGAGATCATATGAGTAACCACTTTTGAAGCAGAAAGAATCAGACCCAAGATTTAATTGGAAGCTCCACATTTCAGGATGAAATCCACAAGTATTAATTATTTACATGTTTATTTACAGTACCTCAAGATCCCACATGAACTGCATAAGCTAATGAGTTGATTGCTGTATTGCAGACGTTTTGTTCTTTCCTAAGAATAAAAACTCTGAAAGGTTTTTGGTTTTGTACTCAGCTTCGCGCAGTTTACCTAACTTGTGGGTCAAGTACACTGGAAGGACTTCTCTTGTGCCACACGTAAATAAGACCAGACATTTTACTGTGGTTATCAACATACATGTCATTGGTTTTGGCATTTATGTTCAGCATGTTGAAAGGACACACTTTATATACGGGAGGGAAATCATAAGGATACAGGAGGGGAAAAAAAAAAAAAAGCTACTTTGAACCTTAAGGATCCTTGCGCATCCATGTTCACAGCATTCTCTCATTTCCTAATGTTTATCATGCCTTCTTTTCCTCTGTAGCTATTCCATTAACGTGGTTCAATCCTTTCTTACACACGTCAAATATAAGTCCCCTTTCTCTCTGTCTTCCCATCTCCCTCTGCAGCTACTCTCTACATTTTACTCACTTGCACCTCTATTTTCAAGAAGCTGCTATGCCCACAGAACACATTTTTCACTTGTGCAAAGCTTAAATCCACAACTAAACTGAGCAAGCATAGAATTATGGTTTTGACTCTTCCTTAGTTCAATATAAATTGAATTTTTTAGAAAAGCCATGCCAGATTTTTCAAAAAATGCTCAGTCTGCCTCCTTCCCCAGCCTATTCCGGCCACAGCTGCAGGTTAGCTTTTGTGGACAGCATGGCTTTCCAGATACCAGGAGCAGAAAAAGTCACTTGGCTGTCCTCAACAGCTTCCAACTTCAATAATGCCTAAAGCAAGTCCTGCAAACTTACAGGTCTAAAAGCTATGACAGCTTTTGCTCTTGGCAGCCAAGTAAGTGTAAGAGGTTACTGCAAACAGACACATTGCTCAGCTACCATGAGCGCATCCACAAATGGCAGGATGTGATGTTCAGCACTTCACCAGAACACAAGAGTTTCACATATGGTACCCAAACTCTCCACCTAGAAATCTTAGCTCTTATACTTACAGTTCCCATAAAAAAAAATTCACTGAAAACCTGGCAAACTAGCTGCCCACTACCATCATCCCATTATGCAAATGCACCACGTTTTTCATCCCAGAACTTTTCCTCGAATGGTTCAGCACGTCACTAATTGAAAGTAAATAACGGTTTTAATGATTCAAGCCTATATAAACCTTTTTTCAATTCAAAAGCTACAAGTCTCTTAAGGATAAAAAACACTTGCATAAAATCACTGCAGCAGAGCACAATCAATCCCTCTATCTCCATTTGTTTGCTTTAGCACTTTACAAGGTCCCCGCAATTCTCAGGTCCAGATCAATCATTTGTTAAAGAAAGAAATGAACAGGCTTGGGTGCCTCAGCAGAATACTGATAAGAAACAGTGTCAGCTCATTTTAACTGAAGACAAGAGCCAACTTAGAAAGGAAATTTTTTTCCTCTTCTCATCCTTGGTAGAAGACTTGATAAAACCTACCACAAAGGTGAAGGAAAGGGAGAGGGAAGGAAAGAAAGAAGAGGAGGAGGAGGGAAGGCAAGAAAGAAGAGGAGGGAGAGGGAAGGCAAGAAAGAAGAGGAGGGAGAGGGAAGGAAAGAAAGAAGAGGAAGAAGAGGGAAGGAAAGAAAGAAGAGGAGGGAGAGGGAAAGAAAGAAGAGGGAAGGGTAAAGGGGGAAAGGGAAGGGGAAAGGGGGAAAGGGAAGGGGAAAGGGGGAAAGGGAAAGGTGTTTCCTAGCAACTTGTTTATGCTTATGTGGCTCTCATTGAGCAACGCAGCTTTGCCTTTTGAAATGATTTGTTGCATTGTCATATACAGTGACAATATATTCTTATTATCTCTCCTCAGCATTACTGGTTGAATATTTATGCAAGCCCATACCATTCTAAACCTATTGCTTTAAATGCCTTAACTGACCAGGTCAAGGGATGTGTGAGAGATGTACGAGTTCATTACTAGCAGATGAAGGGCTACATTAAGTCAGAGTAACTCACTTCATACTTGGATTACAACAGCTTTTAAGGTTGATACTAAAAGATGAGAATGTTACAAGAGCTGTAAACAAGCACAGGTCTTTCAGCACTAGAGTAAGGGGAAAAATGTTATTACCATGATTAAGCTTCTTAATTGCTTTCATTTCATTAATTTCCTTTATGCCAATGACCTCTCCCTTTGACATCTGCATCCAGTATTACCCCAGTGCCACCAGGAAATCTCCAGCATTCCCAAACCACCGCTTCCAGCCACACTTACAGATCAGTTGCAAGAAACTGCAAAAGCAAACAGCAGCACTAGAAGCATAGTTGGGAGCTTGATGATGTGGTCAAATACTGTCTAGTAATATGTGAAAAGAGCTTCTATTCAGCAATTACTAAAAAGAATATTCTAGAAAATGGTGCAATACACATTGGAAGTCACTGAAGTTACATCCAGGGACAATCTTAAACCACAGTTTTACTGATGTCACTTGATTCTTTTTGGCTAGCTTAGTGCCTTATCTCTATTTGTTCTTTTTCCACTACAATTTATTACCTACCCTAGTAAAGGGGTATCAAAACACCTTGGTTTTCCACTGGAATTTAACAAGTGCTTCTCCTGTCTTTCCCACTGAAGAATGGGAAGTTGCAGTAAAACACTGATTGATATGCACTAACTCTCTTCCATATTACAAAGAAAAATATCTGCATTTGCAGGAAGAGGTTCTATTTTCAGACATGCCAAATGACTGACTGCAATTCTACTTGAAGGCACCAGAATGACTTAAGAAATATGACTTCTACCATTTACCAAATTCCCCCAGGTCCCGGTTTCCAAGCAAATGTTCTTTTTTTCTGATCACAGGAGATGTCTGTTTAATCCTCTCTGAAACAATAGCCAAAGAAAACAGGCAGCTTCATGGACTGCCATACAAAGACATGATCCTTGCCTACTTTTGCCAACACAGTTTTCCTGTCTCTACAGCAACAAAGGCTGGGAGAGTGCTGTTATTCAAGAGCTGTAGCTCTGCCCTACATCTCTGTAGAGCAACATCTGTGCTCTACATAAGCATATCTCCTTTTGCTCAGTCTTCTCCCGAGCAGACTCTGTGCAGCAGCTCACATACGGTACCAACTCGGTCAAGCTGCAAGTTGTTTGGTTCTCTCCCTTCAGATGGTGGACGTGGTCTGTCTCAACAGCTCTGCATCCATAAGAAATAGTCTAGGTAAAAATTCACCCTATAATGCAAGCACGCAGAGTAAATTTCAGATGTCTTATTAAGTACTGCATAGTACTTAATTAGGTGGTATTCATTAATTAGGTAGCCAAATGTTTCACTCTAAGTAACAGGTTAGATTCATTTTAGGAGCATTATTAACTCAATTCAGCTTAATTTTCTGTCAGGGTATACCAGCTGCAGGAAAAAAAGACAGCCTCAGACTACTTTAAACTGTCTCCCATTTCCTGACCTCTCTCCCTCTCTCTCCGTCTTTTTCCTATCCCATTTCCATTTTTCTGGCAACTCTATATAAATTTCTTACAATTATACCAAAATTATTAATTTTTTTAATGTGGAAATAAAAATAATTAAAAATTCTCCTTTGTTCTACACACGTACACACAGAGTCACTGCCTGCACATTCCCATGGGGCTCTCCAATGTAGTTAAATCAATGATGATGGAAGAAAACTAGTTCACAAAGCCAAACTGAAGAGGGTATTCCTGTTGGTTGTCACAGTTTGTACCCAACTATTTACAAGCATGTGACAAACAGATAAGGAACAGGCTCTGAGGCTCTGGTACATCAGCATGGTCAACACACAGCTGCAAAAGCCTTCCTCCTCTCTGAGCTCCTGGTGGCGATGGTAACACCTCCTGGCCTGTGTTACAGGAACAAGTAGATTTACTTGCCACAGGTGCATTGAAGTTGTGTGTCTTATCCTCAAAACACCCAACAACCAAGCCCCCATCCCCCAAGAAGACATAGCTTCTATCCCATCACTGCATTCCTCGGGAGTTAAAGTCTCGGCCCCTTTGAATTTGTGGCTGCATGGCACATGTCACAACCCCTGTTCATCATGACTACAGCTGTGTATTACCATCAGTATATAACCCAGTTCTACAGAATTCCTATAAATGGGTACGTTCAGTTATTCATAACTTTTTCTTCTGCTTCCTCAAATTGGAAGTGTAAAGAATCCAAACTCCCATTTAGAAAGCAAACACATTAATCCTATGCATTAGTAGTGGTAAAATCCAATGAGGCATGGGTGTGAAAGTGACACAGAAACATTTTCAACAGTCATTGGAATACTGATTCTGGAGCAAGATGAGAGAGATTATGTTGAGAGAACATATCAGAAAGTACACCTATGCAGTGAATATGTATATATAAACACACACATAGAAAGAATTTTTCTGTGATATCACTGTATTCACAGATTTACTTTTTTGCTGGTTCATGAGAAAGTTCTGGCCATCCCTGATTAATGTAGCTTGATTATTATATTTTACATTTGGAGAGTTCTTCAGTAGAGGAAGCCAACATCTTCATACAATAGTGTTTTTCAGAAATGTCTTCAGTGCATCAAAGCCTCTGCGGCTCTTCTTGTCCAAAAAGGTGGTTTCTTTGTCAAAATGGAAGTCAGTGGATCTTTATAATAGATATCTGGACATACAAACAGAAACAAAGGAGTTCTCTCCATCCTCCTGCTTTTTTTAGATAACTAGACATGTAGACTCAAAAACTTTTATGAGCTCTGAACTCTCAGCCTCTCAAAAATGCAGTTTTGTCACAAATGTCACTGACTATGTGTTCTGAAGGTCACAGATCCAAACCCAAGAGAAGGACAAGTTTCCAAAGCTGGATCTTTTCCAGCCAGCTTTACAAGCAGTGTAAGCTTGTAAAAATACATTCCTCAGTGCAGCTTTACTGGACATTATCCAAGCAAGTCAGTTTTTCTCCAAGGCTATAGGTAATAACAAGGAACTACCTATAAATCAATGAAACAAGCTTTAAAAAATGTAAAGCAAACAAATTGATGCATTATGTCAGCAGTGATCTTACTGGTTCAGGTAACACCCATTTCTCAGGCTCCTTATTTCCTGTCCTGAGGACGGTATAGCAAGTACTGAAGCACTTCCATACTCAGCATATGACAACTAGGGCTGCTGCACTGCCCTTCCCTATTCATAGAATCACAGAACCATAGAATGGTTACAGTTGGAAGGGATCTTAAAGATCACCAAGTTCCAAGCCCCCTGCCATGGGCAGGGACACCTCTCCCTAGAGTAGGTTGCTCCAAGCCCCATCCAACCTGGCCTTAAACACTTCCAGGGATGGAGCATCAACAGCTTCCCTGGGCAACCTGTTCCAGTGCCTCACCACCCTCACAGGAAAGAACTTCTTCCTAATATCTAATCTAAATCTCCCCTCTTCCAATTTAAAACCATCACCCCTTGTTCCATCGCTGCACTTCCTGACAGAGTCCCTCTCTTTTACTTTTTTTGACAGGATCATTATTTCCCAGAGACGTATAAGATTAATGAGGAAGAAAACAAAAACAGTAGAGCAAGCAAATTAGACAACATGAATGAGTCAAACATATTCAGTGTATTCCTCTCTTAATGTCAGATCAAGCCATTAAAAAACTGGCAGCTGACTTCCACAGCCAAATTATTATGAAGAAAAAAGCCATTATCCTGGTAATGGACATTAATTGGTAGCATAGCTAATTTAATGGAAATTATTGGCCTGTAAAGGTGTGCAGAGAAGCAAGACAAAAGCTTAGCCTAGCTAAAGAGCAGTAGCAGTGTTGCTTTTTTCCCAGTCTTTCTAGTTTGAGATGGTATTCATATTTGTCTATTTAGGCTTGTAAACTGCATTCTACAGATAAAGCCCAGTTCTCTTTAATATATCCATTTCACCATTCATTTAGAATTCCATTCATTATAAGCATACTGCCTAAGTCCGATGGAAGTTTTTTATTTGATTTAAAGGAACTATACAACTATCAAAATGCATTTATCAGGTTTCTAAACAAACATACTCTTAGATATTCAAAACTAGAAAAATGCAGTTGGGACAGGAAACATGAATTTACCTTATTAAAGAACACATACATCTGTGGTGGGATGGAGAGGGGCAAGAGGAAGAAGGGGCTCTCTGCATAACCTTAACAGAAGAACAGTTGTGCACTAACAAGTAAAGACAAAGCTTTAAACCACCACTGAATGTCAGACTCCAAGGAACTTGGAAACCCAAGGATTTTCTAAGTCTTCACTCCAAGATTCCTTTTTCTAGATGTTATCATCATTTCTCCCCTTTTTCTCTTGCCTTCTGTCAGTACTCAATTTCTGTGCTCTGTGGTAACATGAGCTCTGTTAATTGTACTCTAGCGCCTGCCTGTTCAGCATTGCTGCCCCTTGATTGGTGCCCCCCGTTGTTACACCCTCCAAGCAATTAGCCAGTCTGCTAATTTCACTTTTCTCTGTGTAAAGTGTTTTATGGAGGAGAGTCACTGGCTCTCACAACACAGGATCTGGCAGCTTTGCTATATCCCATACCAGCATCACCACCTGCTCCACCAGTGCTGTGCAACTCAGTGTGAATGGATATTAAGAGCTGGTATAAAGTGCTGCCAAAGCAATTTGGACCAAAACCAGCTTTCAGGCCTTCACATTTCCTGCAAATCTGTCCTCTTCCTGAAAATCTGAAAGTCCAGATTTTGGTCCGCTCTATCTTCTGCTTCACTACAGAGAACTGTATGTACAGCTTGGAAACTGGGGTGCCAAGTCCCAGAAAAGCTGACTCTAGTGGGCTATAGCACCAGAGAGGGTGAGAGATCTTCCTAGGTTCCCCATTCCTGCCATCAGACTCAAGTTCTTGACACCCTCACCAATTAACAGAGAACAGGGCTATAACTGCAACTGATAGTTCTCCCACTATCACCACCTCGTTCATAATCTGTCTGGCAGATACATTCTCCAACAGGAGCGACATCAAAGACAAAACACACTACTCCTGTGGGAGACCATGCTTCTCACCCTGCTCTGCTGCATTCAGGCACAGGACATTGGACTACCGACCCCATATGTTAAACCCAGGCTTTCTGAGACATCTTCAGTTCAGCATGATTTTTCCCCCCTTGTTCTTTAAACCACAAATTTCACAAGACCCCATACAACTTTCTGCAGCCTTTGCTTTGGTGGTGTCTGAAATCAGTGACAAGGGAATCAGATCATCCTTCCTTTTGTTATTTTTATTGCTCACTTCAAGGACCATACACGTAAGAGGCAGAAGCATTTCTTCATAATCTAGAAATTCAGAGACAGTACAGTAATTGGAAATCACACCTCAGAAAACAGCTCTGTGTATCAGCTATTGGTGTGGAAGAATTAATTCATTAAGACACTGCTACGTTTCACCAATACCACTGAGGGTAGCAATTACCAATCCCACTACTTCCAGTTGCAACCCTAAACTGACTGGAATTGCTGCCTTTCCTTTAACCTCTCTATTGACTTGAAATGGACTGACTGACTTTTCCATGTGTTCCATTTAAATTCCTTGAGCTAATCCCAGCATCTTGGATGATCAAACCTTTAATTGAAAGTAATATATTCAAGTTCACATTCTGAAAACAGCAACAGTGCATCACAATAACCATAAATGCTTCGTGTTCTGTGTACACCTACCTCCTTCCTTTCTCTCCATCTATTGCACACAAACACACCCACCCCATAAAAGTGCAGGGTAAAAAAGCAGATAAATTTATTTCACTGTTAATGAACGCAGACAATAGGGGGAACTGAAGAAAACCCTGATGTAATATAACAAGGACAGAAAGAATTAAGTAATCTACCTAAAGAAAAAACAGATGCCATCAAGTTGCCACAGTCTGTCAGCTACTCTGCGGTAACACACCGCACACACACAACAACGGCTTGGGCTCATAGACCTTCTCTTGTACCAGACAGAGCACACAGTTATTGCAGCTTCAGCTAATAACCAATTTTTTTTTTTTAAGACAAGTTACATCCAACAGCAATACATTTCAGATGTATTTCTGGATAGTAAGTACAATTGAGCAGGGGAGACACATGAATTTTGGAGTGATTTTTCTGGTTTTTATCACGACCGCTTCATTATATAAAACCAGTTTGAAATTTTGCAAAGAGAAGGCTGCTCAAAAACAAGCATTTCCCCCCAGACAGTGCCAATTCATCAAACCTGAAGGAAGCACAAATGTACCAATTGAAAATAGATTGTGTGCACTGCTTTCATTGATGTTGCAAGGCCAGATGAAAGCAGCTAGTCATTGAATTGCATATATGTGAGAAAGGCACTTCACTTCCACTTTCCTGCTTACAATACTCCAAAAATGTCACTGACTCCTTTGTTAGGAGTGTTCTGGCATGGAGTGTCAGAGTTAGTTACCTAAAAGAGTTAGGTAAATTATAAAAATTAGCCATATATTTTTATGGGCTGTATCATGGATTTCATAGTGAACCAAACAACATTCCTGTGAGATAGCAGAGGACTGTGCTCGTTGTTTAATCATAGAATCATAGAATGGTTAGAGTTGGAAGGGACCTTAAAGATCATCCAGGTCCAACCCCCCTGCCATGGGAAGGGACACCTCTCCCTAGAGCAGGTTGCTCCAAGCCCCATCCAGCCTGGCCTTAAACACTTCCAGGGATGGGGCATCCACAACTTCCCTGGGCAACCTGTTCCAGTGCCTCACCACCCTCACAGGAAAGAACTTCTTCCTAAGATCTCATCTAAATCTCCCCTCTTCCAATTTAAAACTATTACCCCTCGTCCTGTCACTAGACTTCCTGGTTGTTTGCAATTTAATACACTGTCTATAGCATAACATTACTGGATCTAGAGCTTTCAGACCAATATTAATACACTCTCCTGCAACTGAAAGAAACAGACCTGTGTTTTAAAGTTGAAGAAAAGGGCTCAATAGCCAGCAAAGTAAAATGGGCTTGTATTCAGTACTTATTGTGAAGCTTTCTGCGCATGTGCCAGCACAGAACTATGGTGTTTTCTTCAAGCAGCTAAGGATTTATTAAAATGCTGTCAGTAACAAACTGACAGGAGCACTTGCAGAAGCCCTTCTTGGCATCCTTCACATCCCTTACTCAGTGCAACTCCAGCTGAGCTCTGGATTTCCTATTTACACCTCTGCACATGCAGGCAACTGGTCTATATTCCTCCTAGGTAGCCCACCCCCACTTCCATTTTCCAAGTCCAAGCTCTACCAGGAGTTCCCTGTCCATCCATGCTGGCCTTCTGCTACACTTTCTTCACTTTATACAACTTCAGTAAATTGTTCTTGTGTCTTCAGCAGACAGTTCATGAAGACTAGCTCTTCTGGGCCTTTTTTGCCTCCCAGAGGCAGTCACTCATGAGATCCTGACAAGCAGGTCTTTGAAGAAGCTGAAGTCTGCTCTTCTCAAGCTCAGAGTTGCTATTCCATTATTTTTCAACCTTCAACAAACTTTTACAAAGGTAGATGTGAAAGGAAGTTAAACACCTAGCTTGGCTACCTTTGGTCTCTGCTACTCTCCCAAGGTTTGCACAGCTCCGAAGGACTAAGCCTGTGGACTCCTTAAGCACTAAGTTTGAGAACATCTCTCCAAGACCCACAAACTACACAAGTTAAAGAGTTCTAAGAGAGTAGGAATTCATGCTCAGGGCTTCAGAAATCATCTACTGCCATGAGTTCTCATGTAACATAAGCCACATCTAGAAAAGTCTGAAGAAGGACTCACAAAATTTCAAACTCCTATAAACCACGGTTTTCAGTTGATGCCACTGTATTTTGCAAGAGAGTGATTCAAAGTGCCCAGGCAAAGACATTAGCATACATTACCTCAGGCAAGAGCAGCTGTTGAGCGTTTCAGTTGCACTGCTGATTTCTGCTTAAAAAATCTGGCAGCGAAGGGGTCTGTTTTACATTTATTTAATCAAGCATCAGTGGTCATTCAGATATTGAAGTTGTAGCACAGTAGTCATAAATAGAAGTGTAACTGCACTTCATTATGAGGTCTCATCAGACTTATTGATGCTACTTGAATGAGCAAAATGTATTTCCCTTAGTACCCTGGTAACAGCAGCTCTAAAACATGTTATTTAATATGAGACAAGCTTTTTCCACAGTAACACATGTTTCACCTTGGAAGAAGGTAGTGAATTATCAAAGCATATTCTGCCATAGTGTTTACAGAAAACCTCAGTGGGGTCTTATGTTTTTACAGCATTTTAAAGTATGGATTCCATTATGACAGAAAACTGCACAGTTACAGTACTTCCATCACGATGGGAGATGTCATCTCCACCCTGAAAACACTGTCTGGGATTATGCAATGTATTCAGTAGATACAATACAACCTCCCACATACAGCAATACGTTCTGAGGAATTTCCAGCAACTCTGGAAAAATATATCTGAAGCAGTCTGGAACTTTCCACACAGAGCAGGGCTTTCTATAGTTCATTACAACTCAGATAAGAAACAGTTAAATTATTTTTAATCATCATGCAGTATTTTATTTAATAAACTGATGTAAACACCAAATTAAATTCTCTGCCAATGAATTAAATTGAAACAAATGAAAACTCTTTGATGAAGGAAAGTTGGATAAGTAGTGCAGGACAAATATCCAGACTGAAAGAATTAAAAGAAAGCAATAGATTTTGGTAGGCTATTATAGATTTAATTAATTGTCAACTCAAAAAGTATACAATACTAAAACCATCTGTAATACTGAAAAAAATTAAGGGAAGGGAAAGTGTAAAAGTGAGTAACATTTTTATTAAAAACAAATCTCTCCCATATACACAGGATTAAATATTTACAACTAAACCACACAACACAGTATTTCCATCTGCACCAGTGGTCCTGATACAAATGTTAAGAGTCTTGTCTGACACACTGCATGAAGAAAAACCAAAATTAAAATAACTGGGGGGGGGAACCTAATGCAAATTTTGAGTACTGCAGATTTAATTCAGATAAGAATTGGACTTTAAATGCCCAGGTAAAGTCATTAACAGAGGTCTTATTTTGCATATAGTTTTAGAACTGTTTACCCTGGAACAACTGGCACAAGTCTGGCTCACTAAATGTTCCAACAGGAGACTGCTGCCTTCATGGCAACACAGCCTCTGAAGCTCATTTCTTCCAAAATGAGAAAGTTAGAGTTATTATACGTACTAAATCAGTTGTCACTCCACGTCAGCACACAGAAGTGGAGTTGCAGGCTGGAAGCAGTCTTCTAGATCCCTTTGCTGATAGAAGGGGCAGGAAGGGTCTTCTGGTACTCCTACAAACACAGTTCCCTAATACCTATTCTCTGTAGGTATTAATCAAAAACTTAATTGGACACAAATACTGTTACTGTAATGTTAAGAGTAACACAAAATTAAAATAAAAAGCAGTCATAGAATCATAGAATGGTTAGAGTTGGAAGGGATCTTAAAGATCATCAAGTTCCAACCCCCCTGCCATGGGCAGGGACACCTCTCCCTAGAGCAGGTTGCTCCAAGCCCCATCCAACCTGGCCTTAAACACTTCCAGGGATGGGGCATCAACAACTTCCCTGGGCAACCTGTTGCAGTGCCTCACCACCCTCACAGGAAAAAGTCCTTCAAATAATTTCTATTCTAACATCTGGATGTTTCCTACTAAATTTCTCCACTAGTGGTTTATAATCTCCATATTTTAACATTCCTGAATGGGGAGGACATCTCTTAAGAAAACTGCATTTATCAAACTAATGGTAGACCTCTGTCAAGCTTAATGCATATCTATCTATGCTTGTTAAAAGAATTACCTGGTCTTCTTACCACTTAATCAATCATTTACTCCTCAGCAGCAATATCAACAGCTGTGACAGCCAAAACCAGGAAAAAGAATCTCAGAAGGGAAAACCTCTTTTGTCAGGACTTAAACTGTTCTCCAAGTTGTATAGATCAAGATACAACCATTAAGAGAGTAAATTCTCCACTCTACCTATTGAGAGATTTCTTGTATACGGTTCTTTAGAGGCAGCTACCTGTATTATAGTCTAATCTAGTAAAATGACTCCCAGCAGTTCACAACTTTTATTCAGTGCAAATACTATGTTACAGTCACAAGCAAAACATTAGACTTCATCCCAAAGGATTCGCAGAATGAAGGAGCTGCACTACCAGCTTTGCTTTTTCATCGTTCATATCTTTCATAACTCATATCTTCTGTGATTCTATGATCTTCATTTCTGACCTCCATTCACTGAAGACAAAACCCATGCTAGAACAAAGTGAATTAAACAATGATTGGCAATGCACAGATTCAATACAAAGGTAACACTCCTTTGCTCTCCTCTGGAGAGAAAGAAGGTACAGCCAGAAGAGAGGGTGTGTTGCCCCGGTGTCTTTATCAGCTGTCAACTAGAGTATGCTCCCAGTAGCTGCATCTCAACGCTTGAGATTGATCACATACACCAGCCCTTTGCCCAAACTGTCCAAATGCCCATCCAGGGGAACTCCTGTATATATAGAAATTCCAAATGAACACAGTAGATTAACCCTCTATTTCAAACTCAGGAAAGTGCTCATAAATCAAGCACTATTTAGCACAGCAGTACATATTGGTTTGTTCTGGGTTGTTCTTTCCAATGTCTTCCAAAAAGGGGAAAAATCTAGCCCTTTCAGTAGCTATTGGGAATGACCTGCAATAGCTATGATCTGCTAAAAAGGTAATCTCTTTAAAAAAATACTCGATTTAGCAAGACCTGACTTTGGACAGTTGGCCTCAGCTGTTGACGGTTCACAGATAATTCTTCTTGTGCTTACAGGCTTTGTAACACATAACTAGACAGCTGATCTTTAATCCTCACTTCTGCCTCCCTCTACCAGTAAAATAACAGCCTGTAGAAAAGCCACCTCTTTTTTTCAGATGAAAAATTGTCTAAAGCGTGGTCTCGCTCTCAGCATTTTATTTTAGGATATGGAAGTCAAAAAAAAAAAAACACCAGCCCTTTTATTTCAACATCTGGAACATGAGCAGGGGTGGAAACCAATGGTAATACTGGGAAACCCCCCTTCCAGATTCTCAAAACTTCTCTCCTACATTTCAAGCAAATCAGCTACTGCAAATGAGCTACTCCCCCGTTTAGGTTGTAATTCCCTGGCAGGTTCCCGTACCATTGAAAAATATGCAGACTATTAACTTTTCTTTGAACAAAATGTCCTGGAATGGAAATTCATCACTTCTCTTATGTACAATAGAAACATGTTCAAAGGGAAACACCACCTGTTCCTAGCAGATGGCAAATTAGCATTGAAAAAGATCACCTGTACTGGAAATCCCATTTTCTAATTCTACCATCAGGAGGTAAATCAGCAATGTAAGTCACAATGAAGCGCTATCTGATTTAGGACTTGCTTTTGCTCCAGGAGCATGCCTGTAGTGCACACAGCTAAGCATCCATTCTCTTACACTGGGGTCCATTCATCAAACTCAGAAGAAGCAAGCCAAGCTTGCGTCATGGCAAAATGGACTTGGATGCTAGCCATTGCATTTACATTTATTAATGACCCTTGCTGAGGAACTTCAATACATGATATACGAACCTACTTCGGGATTTCTTTATAAATACATGTAGCTATTATTCCTCCTACCCCCATCTTTGTTTTTTTTCCTTTTGTTTTTTTTTTTTTGTTTGTTTGTTTAAGGAAGCGTCTAGGATCAAAATTGAGATTGATGCAATCACTGCTCTCACTCCAGAGCTTCATCTGTAATGCCATCTGACAGTCATATGTGCAACAAAAATTGAAAGTAACCATGAACGATGTAAACATCATCAATCTTTAATGAGGCCTTAATATGTGCAACTTGTACTACACTGTGAGTCAGAGACCATGTCCCTTTTCCACCAATCTCCAGACCACAGTGAGTTACAATACTTTGAAATGTTTTCATTGTTATCAAGGCTGCAAGAAATTAAGAAAGGTGCTTCTACACTTAAGGCACTTTTACTTTATTAAAAACCTTTCTAATGTGAAAAATGCACACACAGTCACTCTTGCGGCGGCTGCATTACTGCTATTTTCACCACTCCAAGTACAAAATGAGATTATGAAGAGGGTTCAAGAGCTGGACTTAAATCCAATTCTGCAGCTTCTGAACGTGCACTAATGTAATATTGCAGGATTTGGAGGTACAGGCCTCAATAGCTTAATCTACGGCTTTTTCAAACATCTGGGTCATTGGCAATGTCACTGGTGCTTTTATTCTAACTAAATCAAGGGGATAATCAGGAGTATAATCCCCGATCACTTACTTGCCTGCAAGTCACCAAAAATACACTTAGAGCAATGAATCTATCTTGCTGTGGAAAGTCTTGGTACAGTAGCTTGTATTAACCCTTTCAAAATATGGGATGCACTGTTAGAAGGAAAAGTTGATGTCTTCAAGATTCTTTGAATGACTTTTTAACAACAAGGACTACAGATCAAAAAGGGAAGCAGATCTCAAACTTCTGCACCAAACACCTGCCCAGATTGCATTCAGTAAAGCTAGCAAAGTCTTAAAAATTAAATATACATGTGCGTGTGTATATACACACACCCTTTGCATGTCCAATTCAGGCACTGAAATAAATGGCTGAGCCTGTGCTTACCGAGAAACAGGCAGCCAAAAGGTCTTGAAAACCCATCTGCTTTTGTAACAACAGTATTGTGCTTGCCACCTGGTGGCTAGCTACCAACAGTGAGTCTACCAGTTACAACTGTACCTGGATCCACTCCGTATTTAACTTCCAAACCACTTGCATTAAAACAGCGGGAAGGGGCAGTGGGAAGGGAGCTCTCAGCTTATGGAAGTTGTTTTCTTGCCTTGTTTGATATCATTCTTTTAACAAATGATACTTTTGCATTGCTTTTTACTGTTTCCTACCTGATTAGAATGGACACCAGCAGTATCACTGGGTTATACATCCAGATGCAGGCACAGAGTGGGGAAAGTAGAACAGTTCAGTTGTAATGCAGAGAACTGTGGAACTGGCTATAGCAGAAGGTGAATCACTCAAAAAGACTTGGGTGTTTTTGCAAATGCTCCTGAAGGAGCAAGCTCACCATTCCTCTGCAAGAAAGCTGGACAATTGTCTTCAGAATGCCAGCTAAACCACAAAACCCCAATGATTCCTATGGATATACAAATCCTTCCTAGACATCTCGCAAAAGCACACCAAGTATGCTTCAAAGAGTAAGCAAGTACTGCTGGTTCCTTTATCCCTTTTACTGCATCTGGTATTCATCTGCTAGTCTGTTACAGAGCATGGTGACAACTGCCAGGTGGCCTTCATTGTTCATTTAATTCTTTTATGCTTTTCCCCTCACTCTCCTTCCCCATCTTTGCTCTACCACCAGCACTACTTCTTGGAGTACCTGCTCTCTGCTGTGCTCTGACACCCCTAGCCAGTTCTACTATTATTTCAAGATTCTGTAGAAGTGGGAGAAACAGGCCAGAACAACTACACCTCCCGTCAGTGAACCAGAGCCCTGCTGGTGCAGTGGTGGATCAGGGGCTCAGCGGGTTCCTGCTCTGTGTGAAAAGAGGTAACTGAGATAGCAGCAACGACACTCAATTCCATTCAGATCCAGTCTGTTTTCCACCTTCCACCTCAGCAAAGGATCACAGAATCACAGAATCACCTAGGTTGGAAGGGACCTTTTGAGATCATCTAGTCCAACCAATGGGGGGGGAAAAACAAACAAAAAAAAAAACAAAACCCAACACACCACACAAAATACATCCAACACTAATCCATATCCCCGAGCACCATGTCAACTCCTCTCTTGAATACCTCCAGGGATGGTGCCTCAACCACCTCCCTGGGCAGCCTATTCCAATACTTGACAACCCTTTCAGTAAAGAAATATTTCCTAATATCTAACCTGAACTTCCCCTGGCGTAACTTGAAGCCATTACCCCTTGTCCTGTCATCTGCCACTTGGGAGAAGAAACCAACCCCCGCCTCTCTACAGCCTCCTTTCAGGTAGTTGTAGAGAGCAATAAGGTCTCCCCTCAGTCTCCTCTTCCTCAGCATGCAACACTGAGCACATTATTCAAAGCAAGATCTAGTACACTACCATATAAATACTGCCATCATATTTTATAGCCTTATCTCTACTTCACATTTCTATATCAGCCTAGACTCTTACTGGTTTTTATGGTCCCGGCGGTAAAATGAGTTGTCCATAGAAATACTTGTGTATTTCCCACATGAAGTTAAAATTGATTCAATACTCTATTTGCACAAATGCTACTTTCTTAAATGCATTCTTCTGCATTAGTCCATATTATATCTTGCTGCTAAAGGTTACGATGTGGTTTTTTCATTGCTAACTTTCCCAGTGGAACTGAGACAGAGGCAGCAACCTAGAATTTATATTTTATTAGAGCCTTCTGAATTTCCTTGGTTTTCTTCTGATACTTGACTAATACAAATAGCAGCATTATATTTTATCAGTTTTCAGATTACTGATGATTTTACAGAACAGCAGTTCACGTGCTGCTGCCTGCCTTTTAGCCTAATTAAAGGTACACAGCATGCATAGCACACGTTTTCTCAGGCTATAATATAGGCTGTATTCCTGCACGCAGATCACTTGACGTGCCCAACACCCGTGTGCAGTGGACTACAACACTAGCCCTCAGCTTCATCTTGGCGACACCTCCTGTGAGTGAAGAAATGCCTACATTATAAATATTGATGCAAACTCTGTAGCAGTCATAATGATACACGTTTATAACTTCTCTCTGTGTGTATGTGTATCTGAGTATTTCAAGAGGCTGACAAAATATACCACTTTGAAAATTCAGATTGCATACCCTAAATGGAACAATACAATTCCTTGCACTAATATTGTTTTCCATGCCTCATGTTTCTGTGCACTCCCTTCAGGCTGAAATGACATTAGCAACTACAGTTAACATAATTGACCCTTCCAATAGTCTTCTTTAGTGAGTCAATATTATCAGAATGGCAATAATAAAAGAACTGGCAAATAGCAGCATGTAGACCTTTATAAAAATCTCTGCGCTGCCATGATGACTGAAACAGGTGAGCTAAGATGTCAGAAGTACCAAAAAATGCTCAGAATACCCAAAATGATACAAACCAAAGCAAAAAACTATCAACAGGAGGGTTGAATGGGGAAAAAAAAAAAAACAACAACAACAACAACAACAAAAAACCAAACACAAAATTCCATTTTTTCCATTTGGATGAATAAGAAACATAAAAACATCTGAAATGTAATAGAGTGATATGTAAAAATTATCAAATTATTCAAGTGGTCCTATAGCAGCAATATGCGTCATGAGTAAAGCCCCTTATACAGTACATTGCTGGCTGCTACTCCCATCACTTGTCACCTTGTTAGCACTGCAGATAACACTGAGCTACTTGGATTTGAGAATATGATTCTATTCCCACAGAATTCAAGTGGTTTGGCAACAACGTGTTTGGTGGTTTTTCTCTTACCCTTTTCCTTTGGCTCATGGTAAATTTAGCAAACCCTTGATGCTAGAATTTCTGCACAGATCACTTTTCTTTCCATTAAAAATTTCAAATTTAAGCCACATGCACCTTTTCCTTTCAGGAAGCAGGATGGAGTGGGCTGGAAATTAAAATCTCAGTATTCCATTTATCTCATTTGAACCTTAATAACAAGGATTAAGCACAACGTAATCTCTCCTGTCTACCTTTGATAGGCTGCATATGATCCAAACCAAACAGGACTCATGAAAAAATGTCTTCCCAATTCAATACGCCCCTTGTTACCTACTAACCAAGCATATAGCTGCAGCCATGTGTTTAAATTAGAATTTAACCAATATTTAAATTATGTGAAGTTATCAGTCCAGAAAGAAATGCTGTAATGACAGGCAACACTTCTTTTTTTTAAAGAGAGACTGCCCTTTCTTTCAAATTATTAGCATTTTATCCAGACCTATTCTGCTAATATGGACTTCAACTTGAAAAGCAATGCAGCCTTTACTTTCCAAGGTGAAAATCCTCAAAGTTCCGCTTTTCACAAAAGTTGGTGTAAGGAAACATGCATGTTTTGCTGTCAATAGCTACCGCTATTTATCCATTCTCTTCCAGCTGAATTCCTCCAAAAAACTCATGCAAAGAAGAGCACTGGGCCTTCCCATGGCATTAATTAAAACAGAAACAAAGACTACCTTGCAAGTTCTTTGATTTTTTCAGAGAAAATTAAAGTTATTTAATCGCTATGATACGTTACCAGAGTCTATTTGTGAATATTATCTGTCCCTTCTGCTTCTGGGGGACATGAAGAGAAATAGATATTACCTAACAGTCCACTGTGTTCAGCTCAGCACTAAGTTAAAGTGGAAACTTAGAATCCTAAAAGTAGTAAAGTCAATGGAAAATTAAAGTTGTCAAGATCTGATCATGCAGTTGGGAAAATGAAAAGCTTTCCTGATGTTCCTTGATACAGAATCACAGAAGCTGAAGAGACTTCTGGAGATCATTCATTCCAGTTAACATCTGTGCTCAGAACATGGTCTGCTAGTGCAAGTTGCTCAGGATTTAGAGGAATGGAGCACCTATCCTATGAAGACAGGCTGAGAGAGCTGGGGCTGTTCAGCCTGGAGAAGAAAAGGCTCCGAGGAGATCTGAGAGCAGGCTTCCAGGATCTGAAGGGTGCCAACAGGAGAGTGGAGAGGGGCTCTTTGTCAGGAAGTGTAGTGATAGGACAAGGAAAAATTGGAAGAGGGGAGATTTAGATTAGATATGAGGAAGAAATTATTTCCTGTGAGGGTGGTGAGGCACTGGAACAGGTTGCCCAGAGAAGTTGTGGCTGCTCCATCCCTGGAGGCGTTCAAGGCCAGGCTGGATGGGGCTTTGAGCAACCTGCTCTAGGGAGAGGTGTCCCAGCCCATGGCAGGGGGGTTGGAACTTGATGATCTTTAAGGTCCCTTCCACCATTCTATGGTTTTATGATTCTATGACTATGTCCGGTCACATTTGGAGCAGTGCCAGATAACGAAGCTTCACAATCCTGGGTGCCCGGTCCAGCATTTAACCACCCTTCACACTTATGCTTGAGTTGAATTTCCTGCATTTCGGTTTCTGCCTGTTGCCTTTTACTTCAGCTAGTATGAAAGCAGAAAACTTTTAAAACAATTATTTGGTGCTAACAAACGGGGGGGAAAAAATAGACCCCTTTACCTCCAGGTTACCGCAAAACATGGCCTTAGTCCCACAGTCGTTGCTTATGCACAGCTGCTTCCCAGAAAAAGGAAGCCCATCCCACACTGGGTCTGGCAAGTATAGCAGTAGCTAGATTTTGAAGCCATGTTGGACTTTGGATCACATATAGGATGCGGAAATACTCCTCACACAGGACCGAGTACTATTGTTTCCATTACAAAGTCACAAACTTCAGGATTACAGTAGTAAAACTGTAATTTTCCAGTCAGAGCAGTACAGTTTGGGTAGTTTAGGAGCAGTAGGAAAGCTCCATAGGCATTTGCATACCTAGGACATCATCTGTGCCTCTTTCTCAACATGTAGGGCCTCCTCTGACTTGATGGAAATGTTCTCTGACATTCTCAAACAGGTTCTAGCACAGCACATCCACATCACCCCTTAGTCTGTCACACATGCTGCCATCAACAAGTGTGAACAGGGGGAAAACTTCAGATCTCTACACATGGTCCAACAATGTTACCCCTGATACAAAATCACCATCCTTTCTGGGAGAAAGAGATTCAGAGGAGGGGAAGTTGATCCCCTCTGTTCACTCCCTTTCCTTTTCCTAATGAATATTGTAATTAAAGCTGCACTACTTTTAGGATTCAGTTGAGATCAGCAACTTATTTCCCATTAGCCCAACAGCTACCTCACGCTGATTGCTAAACATTGACCATTCAGCACAATGCAGACCTCCATCTGCCATCCTCTGAACTATCCGTATTGTCTTTCTCTCTGATAGTCTGAATACAGAAGGTTACAAAAATATATTCATTCTCTCTCAAGGTGAAAAAATTTAATTTCCTTCATGTACAACCCAACACTCACATGTGAATGAAATATCTCTGTAAAGAAGCAAAGGAGATTTCCAGTTTAAATGGCTCATGTCCACCCACCAGCAGAAATAATGAGAAGTACAACTTGTACATCTATACTCTGTCACACAGATCTTTTTATCTATAGACATTTCTGTATTGTAATTTTCATCTCCAGGATCCTGCTTATCAGCCTGTCCAATATTTCAAATAAAAGATTTCTTGTATTAAAGTCATGCAAAGTTAAGAAAACGCGTGGGGAATTATCCCAGTAGGTCTCTTTTGTGTAGCACAAAGCAACTGTAACTATGGGATGCTGCCACCTACTCCATCATGGGTTTGAATGGCAGCTGCCTCAGTAAAACAATAGCAGCTCTGCAGATGCTGATGCCAGACAATGACTTGACACACTGAACCATAGTTCATCACAGTTACATTGTGCCTGAAATCTGATTGAAGTGATAATATTGGAATGACAGTTGGAATGTTTTTATCTCCTATTCTTATTGTGCTTTACATAACTTTACTACATTACTTAAGTTAAAAGTGACTGACCATCTCATAGTGCTGTAATAAAATTAAAAAAAAAAAAAGAAAAGTGGTTTTACACTATAGCATTATCTGTATTGTAAATCTCCTTAATGTATCTTTTCAACACACACACATACCCTGAGGTGGACCTTGTTTGTCAAATTGATCTCTAAATGTCTTCTGTTATTTAGCATTCTGAGACACCAAAAGAAGGTATGATTTTCAGATTGTCGACTTGACTGAGCAGTAAATACATGAAAATACAGATAAAACCAAAAAGCTGGCAAGATCTGTTCCACCTTTAGGTAGTGTCCACCTTTAAAGAATATCTGTGCTATCATTAATTTAGTCTCTTAAGACCAGAACTTTGAAAATGTGTGCTTGTACGTGTATATATATTTATAGTCCCAAAGAACAAAGAAATTATGGATCCATTATATAAATATTCAACTTTAAACACTAACAGAGCACTAAATGCTAAAGGAAAATGTAGGTTCACCTACAATGTTTACATAGACTTTAGATGTTTCTGATTAGAGTGATCTGTTTGTGTTTTTGCAGAAATGCTAACCTGGAATATAGAGTTGTTATACAGGTCTCAAATCCACTTAATAATGATAACTACGATGAATAATCAATCAAAAGGTATGGTGGTTTGACTTCCACGAAGAACTATGTATTTTAGTTGAAAAGTTGCTTTTTCTTTTTATCTTCAAATTTCAATAAATATTTTTTTTAGTTTGTTCATGTATTGTTTTCCCCATTATTATGCTTTTTCGCATCACATAATGAGCTTTGATGCCTCTTCAAAAGTTGTTTTTTTCAATGTGAAAGTTCTGTTCTGCCTAACAAGTAACAACAGCACTTTGATTTTATGACCTTCAAAAAACCTGGCACAAATTAAACCACAAAGGTCTCCCTGATAAAGGCAATTAAAGATATGGACCTATATGCTCAAAGGAATTCAAACCCTGAACTACCACCAAAACAAAAAGGTAGGAGTTGGCAATTCTGGACCTACTTATCCTTTTAATCACTGATGAAGACAAGAGAAATGAAGTCATTTCTCTGTGTAATCAAGTCAGCCAGTGCTAGAACTACAACCCAGGTCTCCCAATACTCCTTCCCAACACAATGCCTTTCAATACTACTTTGTCCTCTCTGTTTCTAAGAATTATATACAGTTTAAAACAGTTGAGAAACTTGCAGTCATGTTCTGCTTTACGTATGAAGATCTGCAAAAGGATAAACTGAATCTACATAGTATATGGAATTGTGTGAGTTTGCACCAAGTTTTTCACAGTTTGTGTTAAGAGGGAGGCACAGGCTGGCTCAGTCCTGTAAAAGCTACTACAATCTAACCATTAGACCAATAAAAACCTGAGTCTCAACCATAATTCTTTGTTGCCTCAGCAGCTCCCAGGTTCATTTACCATTAGATCTGACAACATATTCCACTTAGATGTTACTGAGCAATCTACCTGGGTTTGGCACTGGAAAATGGCAGACAGGAGATCATGAGGGTAAGAGGTCAGGTACTGCTGTTACTCTTCATTTCCACATTTTAATTAATAAATAAATAAAAGAGATAACTATTCCTAGAAACTTCAAAGGGTGCATACCCTAAAAGAAAAAAAAAGCAACAAGCAGTTGTGAATATTCTTTACATTGCTTGTAAAACAATGAATAATATTCAAACAACCCAGAAAGTACAGCTTTTACTAATATGGACATTTCTAGCAGCAGCAAAACCAGGACTAGGATCTAGCTCTGTAAAAAGCAAGCTAGCACCACACCCGGATCTGTTAAACCACAACACACAAGATTATGAGTTCCACATGTTATGCCACTTCACACACATTGGGAACACACCATATGGTAGAAGCAGCTTATTTGTGGAGTTGGACTGCCCTTTTCTTCTCTCACACACAGACACATTTTTCTCCTCTTTTTCAACTGTTATTTGTGGAAAGACATTAGAATCCTCACACTACTGCATTCTTCACAGCAAGAATCCTGTCTGCTTACAAATGTCAACTGGTCTGTTAGCACAAAGAGGAAAAATGCAATACCATCTGACTGGTTAAATAAATAAATGCCTTTTCCACAATTCTAAGTCATCCATCCCACGTGAAACTACAGAGACCATCCTTCTGCTTGATTTATGATACCCTGTTAGCCACAGAATTACTTAGCAAAATCAGTTTGGCTTGATGTAAAATTCTCTCTCTTCACCAGAAAAAAAAAAAAAAAAAATGTAAGCCCCACAAAAAGAAGACATTAATTTAGGAATAGTTGAGCTATCATTGACTTATCAAAATAAAGCTGGAGACATAAATCAATTCTACCGCCTGGACAAAGATAAATCAATAAAGCTCAGAAAGACATTATTGATTCTGTAGCCATCACTCAAGGGCTCTTCATTTGATTCCTCAGCCATCTGTTTAATTGAAATGATAATTCTGATAACTTCTGGTAGGCCCTGTGCATGTTGACTTTGATACAACGTTATTCAATCAAATACAGATGGCGTGTGACCTCCTGTCAGTGAGAACCCTAAATGTGTTATCCACATGGATTAGTTTGGACAGACACATTTTGTATTAAACAAGATGCTTCTATCTGAACTTCTTCTTACATGACCTTCATCAGGTGAGATTTTTGTTCAAATCATCCTTTAGTTCCAGCTGATTTCCTCTCTTCAACTCTCCAGTAGCTGAAGAGTAAACAGTTAAAGAGAGTATTTGACATTCGACCTTCAGACATCCTTCCTGTCTTAATTTCTGCACAGGGATCAAATCCTTTCCTTGTATTTGTGCTTAATCGGTACAACTCAAGGAGAAAAGGCTAAAGTGAGAAGCAGTGAAATGTGTCCTTAGTATAGACATTTCAGTGTGCCTATAGATTTGTTACTCAAAGCCTAATGGAATGAAAATGCCCTACAACATCATGCAGCAACTCCATAGTAAGAAACTATAACCGAGATTAAACTGTTTCCTTCTTTTAGAGAAGTCCCTTGTCAAGTACCAAAATAGAGACTCAGATTCTTTTCTACAACAACATACAACAGACACAATTTCTGTTCTACTCAAAAAATGAGATAGCTCCTGGTGCTCTGTAGTATCCTCCTGCTCCTCCATCATCAAGCTACGGTGGCAAACTACACTCTACTGTACTGCAGGAAGGTAGCATGCAATATATTGTACACTCTTCTTCCAGTGCTATAATTAGACAAAACAAAAATATATGCCAGAACCTGAGGACGTCAGCTGAAAATCATTAAGCTGTCAAATGCATTTGGCACAAACTTTCCCCACCAAAGTTAACTTCATCTCTAAGTACAGGAGCTCAAAGACATAAACCAACATACACCATAAATAGGCCATAAAGGTCAAAAGCAAGCCTGCTATTTTGTTTTTATCATACTGCAACTGCACAAGAGAAACTTAGGCTACACTAGTCTGAAAACCGTAGAAAATAAATACATAATAACTCTGAAGGAGTTAATAAAATAATAGTCATGTTACTTTCCCTGTTGGAACCACACTGAATCTGTGTGTTACATCAGCACCAGGAAACAGAATGACGTAAAGCAACATTTGATAGAATAAAAGATCTTCAAATTCCAAATAAAGAATCTGATCTAAGTTAAAACAAAGGCAAACATGAAGCAGCTATAAATTATTCTGAAACCACACAACTGTACCACTGAATTGCACCCCGGCAGCGTTCCTCTCACAGGATTGGAATTTGTGCTTTCCATAACATGGTACAGTAGAACTAAGTGGAGAAATCTTTCCAAATATAGAAATTTGCTTCAAGAAATGTATGGTGTGCATCAAGGAAGAAACAGTGATGAATTCTGGAACCCTTCCTTCACCAAGACGACTCATCTCAGGCAGCGCCTAGTTAGCACTGCCTTCAACAGGCAAACACCTGTCTGAGCAGGCCATGAATTTCTTGCAGAGAACATTCTCTTCTGTTTCAGGCTCCCCATGAAGCACCCAAACAGCTGCTGCCTGTCAAACAGCAAATTCCATGGATCTAGACTAAGTAGCCCAGAAAACTGTGAAACATAAAGCCATTAGGAGCTAGAGGAACTGTAGACAGAGCAAGATCACTCTTTAGAGCATAAGAGAACCTTTTTGGCCAAAAGTCAACTTCAGACTTTTATTCCACCACAGGCTTGTCATCCCTGCTCAAGAAGGAGTTACAGTGAAATTACAGGCCCGCAACGGACAATATATTCCTTCCAGGAAATATGGAGGAAAGAATCCATGTGCACCTTCTTAATACTTCCACTAATGTCAGAGCAATAATTTGGCTACAAGATGATGAGATCCTTACACATTTTCTCCCCTTCTATACTGAGAAAAAAAAAAAACTGAAAAAAAACAAGTTTTTAGAATAACATCCTTTAGAAGAGGAATGGAAAGCATTTTTTTTTTCCTGCAGGCAAAGGGCTCTAGCATATTTTTAGCCTGCACTGGAGCCAGCTATTAGATACTGAACTAATCTTACTTCCTTATGACACTGTCTGCCACAGAGCACAAAGTCAGCATAAGAGGGAAATTATACTTTCTGCAATGATCCTACATTTTAACAGCATTTCCTGGTAGCATTAAATATAGTTAGAGAAGAATTTTTGCTTAGGGAAGCAGGGAATGAAAAATCTTCACACTTTTTCATCCTTATTTTCAGTGGCTGCAGTTGAAGTAGCAACTAGCACTGGAGTTCAAAACGCTGGCCCAGCACACCAACAAATTTTGTAGCCAGAGGGTAAACGTTAAATTAGTACCACAGTGCAAGCTATTTGTAATACAATTACTTCCCATTAGCATCAATTAATATGCCATCTACAACAAACAATACACTTCATGTATAGTGCTAAAATAACTAGTACGAGTCATGTAAGGAGGCATTTTTAAGCAAGGAAGTATCCCTGAAGGTTTTCTATTTCAATCCTAATTTCTGTGTCTATCATGATGAAGAAACCTGAAAAAAAGTTATTTTTCCATATATGAAACCTATCAGCTGTCCAGGCTGCGAGAGCTGGGACTGTTCAGCCTGGAGAAGAGAAGGCTCCGGGGACACCTGAGAGCAGCCTTCCAGGATGTGAAGGGAGCTCCAGGAGAGCTGGGGAGGGACTCTTGGTCAGGAAGTGGAGTGACAGGATGAGGG
>VXBW01004604.1:114256-132318 GCA_013400375.1 Thinocorus orbignyianus
GTCCCTTCCACCTCTAACCATTCAATGATTCCTTTTTTTTTACTGGTACAGTTTGTCAGGGAATTAAGCGTCCCAGGGAGAGGAGAGGGCAGAGAATGTTGTATAATCAGTATTCTGAATAAACAACATTGTGTTAAATAGCCTTCTCACTCTCTTTGGAATAGAAAATTGAATTTGAAAAGCAAATACAGAGGCAGATATTAGCAAAAAACTATTCTGCCTAGAAAGCAGTACAGAATCATATCCAATTAAAGCCAATAAATATCATGCCATTATACAAGCCTAGGAAAAAATAGTTTGTGCAATAAACATTTTGATATATAATTTTTCATATAAATTTATCTTTTCTTTAGTTATCGATTACCATTACAGAGCAGAGGATATTGACATGTGCATGAAACCGTAACAAGTTAAAAATCAAGTTTCAGATAGAGTATCTCTGGCTTGTCTCCGTGCTTAGAATTAAACAGAAATGCTCAGGCTCTGCAATAGATTCTGTAACCAGCTCTACCACAGACTTGTCAAGGTTGACTAACCATCCAAAACATCATTCTCCTGTAATCTCTCTGAGAAGCAGTGACAGTGCAAAGATGCCAGTCCTTCAAGGGGGGATTTACCTCCCAGCCAGGTTCTGCTGATTACGGGGCGTCTCTGCTACCCTTACTTCACATACAACAAAACAAAATCAGAGCAGAAACTTTAATCACACCACCTGATTGGCAGAGGTTTAGGAGTGGAGTACAAAGATTTCTGCAGTAAATGACATAATTAAGTTTCAACAAAACCCCAACAAACATTAAAAAAAAATTTCAAAAAAAAAAAAATAAAAACCTTCAACCAAACCAAACCAAAAAAACCCCAAAACATCAGGGATCAAGTTTTCTTACTGCCAAAGTCCTGAGCTTTTCTTCAGCTTCCCCACTTGCAGCAGTGCACAGGGGCCATTCATCCTTCGCAGGATAAAAGCGCCTCACAATTCAAAATGAAGGTAATAATATACCTTATTGAGTTTATATACTCTGTACACAAATTCCAGACTCTCTGCTAGTTCATCTGGGGAATACTGAACATGTTTTCATTTTTTATTAACATTAAGTTTACTCAAAAGGACTTGGAGACCTCTCAACAATGAATAAATTGATGCAAATTCTGAGAATTTCAAACAAAAACCTTTTTTATTTTTTATGTTTGACAATTCAATATGAATTATTTCACAAGAAACCTTGCAGCTTTTGTTTCAAAATGGTCTTTCATTTGCCAATTAATCTAAATGAAAAATGAAGATGAAATAAAGAAATATTACATTCTAAATCAAAGAAATTATTCTAGTTTGATCAGGGCAATTGAAATTGCAACATTTTACATAGTGAGTAGAAACCACAAAGTATGAATCCCACTCAGCAACTAAATATGCCTTTTGTAACTCTTCTGTAAGGATACATGATATTTCTCATATGAACAAGAGAAGAATTATTTAATCCCACAAAAGAGGCTTGCTTTATTTTCATAATTTTTAAAACAACTTCCTAGAAAGAAGCAAACTTTGGTCTGAAATACAATGTCTTAAATTATACAGACTACTCAAGCCTATGAAAAAATTCATCCTCAGGTCAAAATTAAAAACCACAATCTACAAATTAGTGCCTAGTTTGTACAATCATAGAATCATAGAATGGTCAGAGTTGGAAGGGACCTTCAAGATCATCAAGTTCCAACCCCCCTGCCCTGGGCAGGGACACCTCTCCCTAGAGCAGGTTGCTCCAAGCCCCATCCAACCTGGCCTTAAACACTTACATCATTTCCATCTCCGGATTACTCCTGAAAAGCTAATATTTTTTTTTAAAAAAAAAAAAGGTAAACCCTTACAAGATTGTAAATATAAGCATTCAAAATCTACAGTCCTAAAAAGCAACTGTCACCCTACCTCCGAGACATGTCTCAGGAACACTGTAAAAGTGTATTATCACCATCAAAAAGTAGATATTGTTTATTTTCTTCTGAATATTTTTCAATTAAGACTGATACACTGAAAAGACATTTTTATGAAGATCTCAATCATCAACAAGCTATTCTTAAAGGTCAGTTCTTATAAATATTTTAAAGAAGCATTAGTAGAATACCCTCTGAGAACATTGTTTCAAAACAAAGTCATGTATTAACTGTGAAAAACACTCTTTAAAATTCATGTGACCAGATGAGCAGGTACAAAGCATAACATTGGGCTAGTCTTTATAGATTTTTGTGTTTTAAAAAACAAACAAACAAACAAACAAAAGAAAAAAAGAAAAGAAAAGGTACTTCAGAAGTAGGGACAGTTAGAGGCGCATACCAGAGTACGCTGTTTTAGGAAATTGTCGTCAAAACTTGGCTTACAGAAGACATTCTGGTGGGTTAGCTAAATACAACTTAGAAAATTATTTTTTTCATGCCCAGATTTCTCCAGTCATTCCAAACTGAGTTCTCTACCCCATAGTCTGTACTTACTAACTACTTTTGCCTAAAAGTTAGGAAGAAGCAAGAGACAGCTGCATTTCAGCTGCAAAGCAATTGTGGCATTAACAGGACACTCATCCCAGAGGCTTTGCCTTCCCCTGCTCTTTTGCCTTCCCAGAAGCAAGCTATAAACAATTCAAGGCTTTGTTAGTCTGGTCCATTCTAGAAGAAGAATATTCTCCAACTCTATACATGGGTCTGTATCCTCTTTCCAACCTTTCTGTGAAGAAGGCATGCCTGTGAAGAAATCAGTAAAGGACTTTTGGCACCCTTGGGAAAGGGCAGTGTCAGAACAACAGACCTGCAATTACTTTCATGGAGGAACTGAAGCACAACACACTCCCGCCCTACGTCTCTCCCGAAGAAACCTCTCACTCCAATGATCATTTTGACTGAGACGGATAATATTTTCCCTGATCATACATCCTGTTTTTACAGAAACAGAGGAAGCTGCAATATTACACTGCTCACAGTAATCACAGAGAAGTGTACGTAGAAGGAGAATTGGAAATGATCTGCATATGACCCATTTCTGTTTGAAAACACAAATTCCGAGGTTCCATTTCTGTCACACCGGTAAAGAATCGCTATGCAGCTTTGTGCTGTGTTTCTAAGTAGAAGCTAAAGTCAACTAAATCTATTCCTCCAGCTGCCTGAGGAGTCTATCTGGCGGGCCATAACATTCAAATAAATGCTTGGTAGTTTAATCTGTGCTTCACAGTGATCTTTCAGAGACCTAGTAACCAACAGATAACCCCAGGCATACACAAACTCTTGGATAGTTTACCATTCTACTTAAATTAAATATTCATTTATTCAAGTCTTAGGATTTATGAAGGTTTCTTATTAAAGAGATCAAACAATGAAAGTACAAATTGTACTGAGAACCACTGATAAAATGGGGGCATTTTAAGCCCTGTCTGTCACCCATTTAAATATGACTGTTTCATGACTCTTGGAGCTTGGAGTCCAGTTTTCTTCCAGAGAATAGGTTCAGTGCTATACCCAGGTAATGCAAATCCCTACCAATACAAGAATATATCAGTTTTCAGAAACACATTAATTTCACTGATGATCATGGAATTACCAGTTCTACAAGAAAGCTTAGATTTTATGATACATTTACAGGGGGGGAGGAAATCTTAGAGTAACTGCAAAAATAATTGTTCTTAATTTAGAAGCTTTACTTACTAATTCAGAAAATGTGGACAATACTGTACACCTTAGATGATCAGGCACACCACATTGTACAGTGAAAAACAAACAGGAATGAACCAGGAATTGCTGTGGGCTCAATATTTGGCACTGGCACACAGAACCTGGCTGAGTTCCTGTCTGTACAACAGACCTTTGATGAGTTACTGAATCTCTCAGTAGGAGAGTAATTGGGAATCAGCTGGCTAGAAAACAGTTCCATTGGTGGGGGAGGCAGGGAGAATAATGACAATTTAGCACTTCCTTTGCTCTATGAAGGCAGAACTGAGATCATTATGAAATTATATAAAGGCCAGAAAGACTCACTGGTCTGCCCCGTAATGGCCCAGTGGTCACAGCATTCAGGCAGCACAGGGAAGATGGATGTTTGAGTAATGCCTGATTTGGGTCTCGAAACTTGAGTTTATGCCATCCCTCTAGTGAGTATCATTGTCACTGGTTTCTGAGGTATTCTAACTCTCTCTTTCCCAGCACCAACATCCCATCTTGATACTGAGAAACAGTTGTGTTTCAGCAAAGCCATACTACTCAACATGAAAACACTGTGATGAACCTTTTTTAATCAGCTCTGTTATTATCTGTTTCCACAATGTCTTTCCAGGGGATCTCAGATGCTACCAGAGCAAAATTAAAAAAATAATAATAATAAAAAAATGTTCAACTTCTTGGTAGCATTTTAAAAAATCACTGCTAAGGAACACTGAAAACATAGACACAGTAGCTGTAATTAGGATGAGCCTATGTCAGATTTTCAAACTGGGCAAGTCAAAATCCTTTGGATAGTGCATAAATTATGTAAAATTTCATGAGAACTGTGCTGGACCATGTTAATTCAGAGGGATGCAGAACAGGACACAAGAACACTGCCACGTGATTTTTAAGTCTCAGCATCTAAGACTTCTCAAAAACATAAAGCCTCACACTGAGTTCTTTCACAACTGTTTATTCAACAGCAACACTCTTTTTGGATTCTAAAACTAGTTTCAGGATTGAGTTTTAAATTCTTGAGTCCTTTTCCCACACTTTACAAGATTTTTTTCCCCACAGTGACACTTCATCTCTTAAATTTACAACTCTCAATAAGGAATTCAAACTTAATCTCGGAGTTTATTTTGTCTAATTCTTTGAAAAATATTGATTAAAGTCCTCCTAGTCCCCATAACTCTTAGAATACTTAGGCTTACACTGTTCTTACACATAAGCAGACAAAAGCTGACCAAATCATGCTTCCCACAACTATATAGACCTCTTCAGAAAGGAAGGTGTGCCACCACCTTGTCATAACATAAGGCCAGCCACCAATGGTAGGGACGTTTATTTTAAAAGAACAATGTTTCCTGAAGGAATACACAGGTTTCTAAGTACTGAGTTTTTCAATTAGTAGCTGCCCAACATCAAGCACATTTATTGTAAGCAGTAAATAAGCAGCATAAAATAATACTGATCAAATAGATCTTATGCCACAATATGCCTTCAAGGTCAAGCCCAGCAAATGACAAATAGAAATTCTTGTCCTCTTTCATAAAAACGTGACACCTAACAGTACCTCTTAGGAAAGAAGTATCCTGGAAGCAGGAAACTGTACAACAAGCTGTTGTGGCATTTATTTTTGGTTTGATTGGGGGTTGGAATATTTTTTCAGAAAACTTGTAAAGCACACAGTAGTGAACATGCCAGAAAGCCCACCTTACAGGGAAGTTTTCTCTATTTCTCTTTTCTTTGAAAAAATTAGAAAAATGGATGATCCTTTTGAAGAATCCTTACAACTTTGTAAGCAAAGAATTTATGCTCTGAGAAACCCAAACAATTTCTCAGAAAACAAAGGCTGAGCATGTACATGTGACACCACCTCATGTGTTCTAACATTTTCTTTGTTTTGATAATTGCCCATCCTTTTTCAAATAAAACAACATGGCCTGTGCTTTTATATCTATCCTTATATCAAGCATAGTATCTACTGCTGGGTACTGTGCTACTTATCCCAGACAAACAGAATTCATCAGATTTATTTAAACAAAAAGAACACAGAGATCTGTTTTTACCTACAGTTTAAAGAAAAGAGTAGGGGTGAAAATCTGCAACCTTTTGTCAGCCACCCAACTTGGAAACTAAATTAACTCTGAATTTTAAATGAAAGCGGCTTTGCTGTTATTTGAAAATAATTACAATAAATATCTTGGAGACAGTAATCATATATAATGTATAACAACGAAAATATTCTGGACTATAATGATAATATGATATAAAAATACAGGACTTAGAGAAAAATTACAAGATGTGGTACCTCAATTTCTATAAAATGGATATTATGTTACATTATCTTTTGTTTAATTTTGCCATGTCATAATGTTTGACAATATAATATATAACTTTACGTTTTCACAGCAAGTGAAATTTGTGGAATTTTCCATCTCTTCGAGGTGAGGCCTGATAGAAGGCTCACAGGGAGCAAGAAACAGCACAGAATTGCACTGCCAAGAACATCCTAGAGATAATTTGGACAGAATACACAGACTGTACAAGTCAGGGATGTCTGGCAGGGCTGCCCATAATTCTTTTGTCATTATGTTCTGCAACCAGACCCACAGCATGCACCTTTCGCCTGCAGCCCTGTTTATCAAACAAAGTTTCTGAAGGGATACTTAGAGCAGATGGTAACTGTGAATCTCTAAATTTCCCATTCCAGGAACATGCTCATCTGCAGGGCTAAAGAGCCTTAATACCGGCCCAAGTGATTTCACTTCAGCATCCTTGGGGCTGTGCAAGCCCTGGTCTTTCTACCACTCTCTCCTTCCCCTTATCTGCTTTAATGCTACAAACTCCCCGGCAGGCCAGGGCAGATATTGCTCCTCCTGCATTCCTCACCAGAGGGGCTAGTGGTCCCCTTTCCCCATGCAGTCCCTGGAAGGATTCAGCTTAAGACTCGGCCCCACCTGTTTTATCCACACGACTGACCCTGACAAAGAACAGACCCTTCAAGGGCATCTGCCCAGTTCTGGGAGAGGACAGGATAGAAGAAAAGTGTCTTGTTTAACCTAACATTCAAACTTGCTTTTCCTAACTGCCTCTTGTTTCAACATATTTGCAGCTGATACATGTGAAATATTTAAATCAAGATGTTTATGGGAACAAATACCAAAACAAGCTGTTTCCAAAACACAGAAATCTGTGCGAGAGGAATTTCTGCAAATAAACTTACCATGTGGCCTCCTCACATTACAACATCTGGAAAAAAACTCTTTTCCAAGCTCTTCTGAATTTCCTGATCTTTATTAAATATCCCCCTTCCACCCTCCCCACCTCCCCAGTCCTTAAAAATTCTATTTGCTAAATTTTTCTTTTCTTTGGTCTGACAAACATTAGTCAAGGTGGATTATAGAATTTTTTGCTCCCTTTCTTTTTTAAGATACTTTCCTGCTGGCACTTGAGTGATGTAACAATGTTGTTGGTCTTAAAGCTTTAAGTCTCAGAAAATACTGTAGAAAAGAAACATCAGCTTTCAAAAAGTTTGTTTTAATGGAAAAAAAAAGGAAAGAAGGAACCCTTTTGAAGGGCTAAATTGAGTGCTTAGACACACCCCATCTTCTGACAAGCTACAAAGCTGGTGTCAATCAAGCAGAATGGGGAAAAAAAAACAAAACCTCAATCTAGAATGTTAATTAAAACATATCTACTGCAAAGAGAAAATACAGTAACCACCATGGCAGCCCAGAAAGCCAACCGTATCCTGGATTGCATCAAAAGAAGTGTGAGCAGCAGGGCCAGGGAGGGGATTCTCCCCCCCTACTCTGCGCTTGTGAGACCCCACCCGGAGTACTGTGTCCAGCTTTGGAGTCCTCGACATAGAAAGGACATCGAGCTGTTGGAACAGGTCCAGCGCAGGNCTACGTATTGAACAAGGTTTCTCATGCTCACACTCTACTGAGGATTAAGGTGATAATAAGCATATCTGTTAAGTGAAGTCAGTCCTGTAATGTACCATGCTAAACTGTGCAATGCCTTTCACTTTGATTTGTGGTTATTATCATTTAATAGTAAATGGGCCTTGGTAACCAGGTGGTTAATCTTTCCCTTTCATTATGATCTGTGTGACATGACAAGAAGGAACGTAACCATAACTTAAAGACAGCAAGGATTATGTGAATAATATTTGTCTGAAGAGCCTTGAGAAAGTTCTTTATCTTAAAAAATACCCCAAAGGTTCTAAAAGCTCCTACACCTATATATCCATCACTCAGTATAGCAAAATTTGGCATACAGTACTTACAAGGAGCCTTAGATGAGTTATAAGTAACAGAAGAAATTTCAGTTGACTCTACTTTGCTTCAGTTCGTATGTTATCAAGGATGATTTTGTGTTGCTAAGAACTTTAACCAGCTGTTAGAAACAGTGAAATCTGAAACTTTACTTCTCAGAGTTAATAGTTTTAAACTCTGTTAAAAATACCCATAGAGTGATTAGGAACTCACTTAATTTTAGAATGTTTCAAACCACTCATTTTCACAGAACAGTCATTCAAATTGGACTCAGTTTTGAGTTCATTTATACAGTTTTACCCTAGTGCAGTACTGTTGTCAGTGATGTTAGCTCCAGTCTTAAGTGTGGCAATCAGTTACACGCTGGAATGACTTCCAAAAGAATTTTGGTTTGCTATGCAGGTGATCTTCCTCATTATCACTGTTAGCCCTCAAAGGATCTGATCTGATACCGGTAAAGGAAAAACAGAAATTAAGATTAAGAAAAGGCAAATCTTTCTACTAGTATGAGGGCAAATCCAAGACAGTATATTCCAAATTTATGGCTAAATATTGTTTTCCATTTTGCTGGTGAATGTGGAAGATTCTTAAAAGTAACTCAGTGTTCCACATGTATCATTACTTCCCCACAACAGGTCAGGCTCTTTAGTTGCTCCTGTTATTTTCACCCTTGTTCCTGATCCACATAAAATCACTTCAGAATACAAAAAATTCCAGATTGAAATGATGCTCCTTGGTTGTTGTTTTTTTACAGCAGTGGTTTTATGAAAGATTGACATCTTCATTGTTTTTGTAATCAGAATTTAATTATTCTTTACTATCTAATAAAACCTGTTAAAGTAGCGTTCTTCTAGTGCCACTATAGCAGACCTGTAGTTCTGTTAATATTTCCACTGTAAAAGCAATCATTAGGGGTTTATATCTCAGTGATTTTCAGTCACATAGGGCTACAGTTGAGATAAAACTTGTCATCCTACATGCATATTCTGTATTTAAAAAGAAAGAAAAAAAAATAGTGGTGGTGGGAGTAGAATTAACCGATCAAAATATTTTCTTACTGTAGAACGCTGAACAGCATTTTCAGGTAGTTGGAATTATCTGAGTCATGACAAAACTCCAATGTACAGCAGCTTTCCAAGTTCAGCACAGATGCATATTCTGCACTTAATGAACTCTCAAACACTAAAGAGCAACAGGTCTGAAACAGAACTCTGGGTTCTAACATTCCTGACAAGCAAATGTGTGTGGCTCCATGGCTCAAGTGCTGTAGCTAAAACCTGTGAGACCACCACAACTTTAACAGGTCAAATCTGGAAGTAAGAATCCAAATGTCTGAAAACATGGGAGAAACACACCTAAGCTCATTGCTAAGATAAATATTTGTCTTTTTATAGATACGCAGCAGAACACCTTTATCATTAAATCTGTTATTCTAACACACAACAAATTCACCCTAATTCAGAATTCCTTTGATACTAGGAATTGTTTTAGATGGGAACAATTAAGCTACTAGCTGGACCAATTTAAGGCAGCCCTGAGACTAATCTCAGCAGCATCAAGGGCTACAAGACTGCTCTTGCTCAAAAAAACATTGAATCTATCTGACATGTTTGAAAAAAATCAGCCCACAGACTACTTCTGCCATAGCCTAATTCTATATGCAGAAAGAATCTCAAGAAAAGCACGGTTAGTTATTTCTGTTCCAGTCACTACTCTGATGAACGTGTTTTATTGGTAATAATAGAGTATGATCATTTGTGGTCTGTGTAAATAGCTTTTTAGCTGAAAGAAGGACTGTTATACCAGACACAAACCTGCCCTATAGGTTTCTGAATCTTTGCTTTCCCCATACAGCTTCCAGAAGTCAACAGCAGCATGGAATAAACCAGTAGAAAGACCACCGTAAACAGCACCGCATTTAGTTAATTTTTTTCCCCCTCAGAATTCTAAGTGACTAAATTAGGAGAGCACTCACTGACAGCAAGGGAGTATTTTATCTTTAAGACAGAAGTTTCTCATATTTTACCCAGACAAAAGAGAGCTCAGCATGAGTCAAAATAGAGTTTAGAATTAGTTAAGCCTTTTACTGACTTCAAAATTTGCCTAAATAATTAGATACCATCTCCTGAGTAAATAATGGATTAAAAGGACGGCTTGTCTCCATATTTTATGAAAGTAATTATGATAGATCCACCTTTATCCTTGATATTCAAATATTTATTATGCCAGACCAAATTTTCAAAAGCATAGTTCCCTTCAGAATGCCTCAGATACTTATAAGTAAGGTCACTCTTTAGGAGAAGGTAGCAATAAGCAGCTCCAGGTGAGAATAAATGTGCAGTTAATTCTCACAATGCTGCACAAAACCAGCATCCCCACGTTTGTGCTTAAATGGTCAGATGAATATTTTGGCCTGCAAATGTCTTGGCACCTCAAGGTACAAGCAGACTTTGCTCCAGAAACAACATCCTTCTCTGAGCATTTGGACACTAATGGCAGTGAAACCAGGTTACCATTTCCTAGAGAAGTGTATTGCCAATCCAAAGCTACCAAGGGAAAGAAGAGAAAAACAATTCAGTCTTGAAGAGGGCGCTGGGCTCTAGTTGCCATCCAGCTCTTATGTGATCTCGGTGCCAGATCTTATGGTGTCCATATGTTTTCCCACTGTGAAAATAGTACAGTAGCGCCAAACTTCTTTAGAAAAAAGTGCTTTAACAACTACTGATTAAAAAGGCAATATAAAACCAAAAATGTTATTATCTTCATTATTATTTGAAAATACAGAAGGTCCCTTGATATATGCTTGTACTCCGTTCAGGAATTCTAAATTCTTGCTGTTTATAGCCGAATCTATGGCACCTGTTTTGTGTTTGATTAAGGAGGACTAGGTAGAAAAGGACTTAAAATGAGACCTTTTCCACAATAACTGACAGACATGGAATAATGCCTGATTTATACACATCTACACTTAGAATCATAGAATCATAGAATGGTCAGAGTTGGAAGGGACCTTAAAGATCATCAAGTTCCAACCCCCCTGCCATGGGCAGGGACACCTCTCCCTAGAGCAGGTTGCTCAAAGCCCCATCCAACCTGGCCTTAAACACTTCCAGGGATGGGGCATCAACAACTTCTAACACTTCCAGATGCAGGAGACATAGGCGATTTGGCACAAGAAGGAACTACTTCTACAAAAACCAGAAGCTGTTGGTCAGAAATCAGGCTGCTTGGCTTTGGTTGCAGGAGGTCAGGTTCACAGCACTCTTTCAGCTGAAGTCCTATTGCAGCAGAACACACTCACCCAAAACATGAACTCTCTGAACACCAACGCTCCGCTGGCCTGTCAATGTGTCTTTACAACAGGCACCTGAAGAGGCAGCCAGCAACAGGCTTGTAGGAGTTAAGAAGTGAGTCTTCTTAATACTTTAAATTATGATTCCTTGAAATACATAAAAAAGCACAGCCATGAATTCTAGATCTTCTTAAATTACCTAAGTACATAGAGCTATGAAGCTGAAAATTCTAATTTCAACACCTTAGTGGGAAAACAATATTAATTCCAAATAAGTTTCCAAAAGATATTTCATTAATTTTTCTCAAGTAGTTTCTTGCTAAGGGAAAAGACTATGTTCCTGGAGACATTTCATTGAAATGTCTCCCTCCTTAGCTTTCTCTTAGCAGAGTACATTTTCCTCACAATTCAATAGTAATTAAAAGGAATGAAAAATTTGGGTGTTTAACAAAACAGTAATTAATTCTGCCCTCACAAAGCAAGGCCACATGTATCATAACAAGTGACAGAACTATGAAGTGACATAAGGGGCACAGAGATACTGCCTGAAGACAATAAAAGACCTAATCCATTTGGAGTCAAATCTTAAGGTTTTCATTACACATTTAAACCTTTGTGAAAACAAGAATGTGTGTGGCCTTGTGAATATGCAAGGCTGCAAGTCTTGGGCTGCTCTGCCCAAAGTCTCTCTGTGTATGACTCACGGTGATATGGCTCTGGCTGTCCCCGCATCCCAGGACAATACCCTCATGAACAAGTTGTAAAGTACGAGTCAGTCACTCCTTCTTACAAAACACATTTCATAGGCAACTAAACTGAAATGGAAACATCTCCACAAGATAGATACCTAGACCGGATCTTAGTACTTCACACAGAAAACAAAGAAACATCTTTTTTATTTTTCTTTTTATACACACACCACCACCTCCCATGTTAAAATGGCACCACACTCAAAACGTTCCAAAGGTTTATATATTCACTTGGGATTGGTAAAACTTTTAACAGTTTGAAAGGGAAGAACACACAAGGTGTGACGTCCTCAGGGATCAGTGATTATACTGCATAACATGAAACATAACATGTTACTTATGCACAAAGGCTGCAGTGAATTAAGCAGCAGCTTATTTTTCACTTATTTTAAAGTGAATTCTTCAGCTGTGCCTCAGCCAAACCTTACATGCACATTTTTGTCTTGGAAGAAGCACAAGGAAAGGAATAAGAAAGCACAGTGATGAGAGTCAAGCAACAAACTATTTCCACCAGCAATTTTGTACTCACGCCCTTTTTTCAAGAGTTAAAATTAGTGGCTAGCAGCCTAACTGCCTTATTTGTATGGTCTAAATAACTCATTTGCTACCTCATTAATTGCAGTCAATTGATCATGACAGCAAAAATGTTGGACCGGAAACTGCGTCTGTAAAATAAGTAATCATAAATACAATTTTAGGGGAAACTGTCAAATAAATACCCTTATAATTGCTGAGGGCAATTACTTTTAATTCTTTGTAGTATTAACTCTATGTGAATCCCCTATCTCTATAAAGACAGTGATTGCCCATAGTTGTTGCATCTTTAAGTTTCCCCAAAAGATGCCTCGAGTCTTTCAAAATCAGGTCACAATTAAAAGTGGTTCCGGTCAAGACCAAGTAATCCATGTCAGGGTAATATAAAAGTGAGGAGCACAACTCCCATACTCCACACTTTCTTAGTGAGTGGTTCTTTTGTGTGCTGCTAAGACTGCACAGTGCTCACAATAACTTGGGTTGTAGAGATGGCTGTGACCTCACCTTCCTGCCACACTGACCGTGAAGCACATCCAACACTCCAAAATTATTTTCCAGCATTGCTCTCCTGCACAAAATTTATAAAAGATATCTCATCTCCATAAGAGCAAGAGTTTCCATAAGAGTTTGGTCCAGGCACACACACTCAACTATGACTGCAGGAAAAATACCTAGGATCCTACTGCTTCTTGTCACCTTTTCTAACAAAAGATCTAAGCTGAGATTTTCCAGGTAAAGCTATAGCACTTATGGTCTTTGGAGCACAGGCACAATCCCTCACAGCAGTGAAACCAGCTTCCAGTACAATCCTGCTTCCAGTACAGAAGACAGGTGACACAGTTGATAGATTGCACATCTTTCCTTCATTGTTCCTCTGATGACTGACGACAGAACTACAGCTCTCCCTACCAGTTGCTTGTGTGTATTTTCCATCTTTTAGGAATATTGTTGATTCCAAAAAACTTCAAGGAATTTAGTAAGTCTTGGATTCCTCCCGGCACTTCTCTACCCCTTCAACAGGACAGAAAAAACACTCTACTCCCCAAGTTATAAATGGATTTATAAGAAAGACTGTTGACTTGATGTGGTAAAAGTGCTCAGTTCATAGCGGTCTTTCCCCCACAGGGGAAACACACTCTTTCCTAAGCTGTCTCATTGAGACTCTGCCCAACATACAACCATTCTTTGGAAAAAATAAGTGGTGTGTTTTCATTTAAAATGTTACCTTATGGTTTTTGACAACTTCCTTAGCTTCTGAGTTGCAAGCATGGCACTTCTGTCACAGCAGAAGTTTCTCAGAGCTGGTTTTGATGACTTCTTTGTGAGAAATCAACAGCACACCATGCTGCTGTAAATTTGGGACTAGAGCTTTGAGTCCATCTAAAATTACAAATAAAACAGAATTAGAGGATACAGCAATAACAAAATCCACAGACATGATTACCACATGTTTCCAGTTTGTAGGACAGACAGAGGAGGATATAGAACACAGTATGAATACAGAGTACAACTATGGCTGCGTCTATCCCATAGCTGTCTTCTCTTCCCATGCTAAAGCCTTACATCCACAGAAATGAAAGGCCAAGTATGGATTCCATATGGCTAAAGTCTCTGTACCTAAGGATTTAGGTCAATTATGGCACAATCTACTACTGCATTTCTGCTGAGGAGAAACAATACTATAATTGTGGCAGAAACACCACCTTGGTCCTGATAGCTAAAAATATGCATTCCAAAGCTTGTGTGACACTTCAAGAGATGAGGAAGAGAATAGATGGAACAGTGTCAACAGAAATGTGCTGCTGCCACTTTCTGTATGAAAAGCTGGAATACCAGCCACAGTACTTCAGGAACGTTTTTCCTACTGAAAGGACTTTTTTAACTGTTGTTGGGATTGGTTTGGGTTTTTTGTTGTTGTTTGGTTTGTGTTTTTTTTTTAGAAAAGCAGTCTTCTTATCGTTGTCTCATATTCTGTCTTATGGGTAATAACCTAATACAAGCATGCTGAGTACCTGGTTAAAAAACTGCACTCAGCCATCTGCAAGCACAGATCGTTGCTGAAGAAGTCCTGGAGCACACACAAATATTATTAACGGCACCAACACGCATCAGAGTTTCTGTTTACCCAATAATTAGAGGTAGATCCGAATTGTGGATGTGGAGGGATTTGTTCTCTGAATAGAAATGAGAGGTTTTTTCCTAACCAACATAGATTAAGAGATGAAGTGCTGAAATCTGTAGAGCAGTAATTCTAGCTTCAATCACCGACTTGTGAATAGGACTCACAGCAGTTACTGGGAAAAAAGCTATATTTTTTTTGATTCTAATGTTTTCCAATTATGTTGTAGCTGTGTTGTCCTCTGTAGAAAGGGACGTGAGAGCATGTGGGAAAGAAGAGTCACAATTCTTAAGACCACTGCCTTGTAAATCAAAATGGCTTTTGAAGTGCTGTGAAAGCCTATAAAAATTACATTTGTGTGGAAACAATAACACATCCTTATTAGAGGAGAAACACTAGCACAGAAAAAAGAAAAATGACAAGATAAAAAAAAAAATCACTAAAACTTTTTGTGTTTGTCTAAAGTGTTAATTGAGGAACTATGGCAGAATTTGTATTAACTTTTTTGCCTTAATCTTCCATTTCTTGTACCTGTTCCCTTTCCAAGGTCTAAATGGAAACAAAGGACCTACAATAGAAGAATATTCCCACCCCATATAAGAACATTCCCATCCACTTGGGAAAATCAAGTGATTTGTAAATACAACGGAAGCTGTGGCTAATACCAAACACCTAAGAGTTTGGTGTCTGAGGGAACTGCCCAGCTCCAATTGTTACCAAAACACATTTCTCCATGGACAAGGGCACGAAATCAGCAGCAATTCAGTTTCAGTGAAGCAGTACAGATCCAGAGCATAGCTATATTCATGACACGTTTAAAGAAAGGGGAAAAAAAGTGCACACTTCCTACTTTGTTTTATATGGCTTAGACTGTAAAAAGATTACTTGGAAATAAATCTTGCAGCTTGCATTTTCAACAGGTAGAATCTCTAAAGCAGACATTAGGTGGTGATGTTTTAAAAGTTGCTAAAATTCAGGTTTCAAAGATGCTATGGATAGGCCCTAATGCCGAATGATACCAATAGATGTCTTGAAGGAGTTAAAAGAAAAATTCAAGTTAGATACCCATGGTCAGGAGTGTGAGACAGAACTTCTGAAAAGCCTGTTTGTATTTTTATTCAGGTGACTACATATTTTAAAAATCCTCCCCCAAATTACTAAAAAACTGCAGGTCCACTCAGAAACAAATAGAGCATGATTCTTCAGGAGCTAATTAGGCTTTTCAGAGTTCAGAGCTGGGACTGTTCAACCTGGAGAAGAGAAGGCTCCGGGGAGACCTGAGAGCAGCCTTCCAGGATCTGAAGGCAGCCTACAGGAGAGCTGGGGAGGGACTCTTTGTCAGGAAGTCTAGTGACAGGATGAGGGGGAATGGGTTTAAATTGAAAGAGGGGAGATTTAGATGAGATATTAGGAAGAAGTTCTTTGGTGTGAGGGTGGTGAGGCACTGAAACAGGTTGCCCAGGGAAGTTGTTGATGCCCCATCCCTGGAAGTGTTTAAGGCCAGGTTGGATGGGGCTTGGAGCAACCTGCTCTAGGGAGAGGTGTCCCTGCCCATGGCAGGGGGGTTGGAACTTGATGATCTTGAAGGTCCCTTCCAACTCTAACCATTCTGTGATTCTATGATTCATTTTTCAGACCAAGACTTGAACGATAAAGTTATTCATACTCTTCCAAACCTGTATACATTTATACATTATCTCTTCACAGGCAAGCTTCTACAGCACAAGCATCCTGAAGTATAAACAGACCTTCATATGTAAACATTTAAAATCTCATGCTGTATTAAATAACCACATTTAAACAACATAGTAAGTATGATATTTATTTTTAAACTCAATTTTAATAGAAATAATTAATCTTTAAGTAGGTGCTATTTAGCCCCTTTCACTAGAGGTTCAAATATAAATCTAGAACAATTCACTGATATAGACTAATTTTGCATCTTTAGTTGCGTAACAGCACGTCTTGCCAACTAACTTGTAGTGTTAAGAAAGCACAATAAACTGTTTCTGATACAGACAATCCCAACCATTTAGTTTAAGTCTTAGTACATGTTTACATTTGCCTTCCATAGCTCACACTTTTAAAAGTGGATGATAAACCGGAAAAATATAACTTGCATTTCATTTCACTTTGCTCAAAATTGGGAAGTGAAGGAAGGAGAGGTGGGCAATAGCACTTAAATTGTCCTCCCTCTGGATAACTACTTTGAAAACAATGAAATCCTGAATATATAAGGCTTCCTCCTTATACTCAGCAGTTTGGTTTACAGGAGGACAGTGAATGGGCAGCATACCTTCCTCAGTAAATTAACTGGGTCACTGGGACTCTCAGCTTGCTCATCTCTGGGAAAGGTCATTCTTGACCACCTTGCTACCACAAGGCTACACATCATAGTGTTAAGCTTTTTAATACAATTTCTGGCAACAGGACTCCAGGAGATCAATAATGCTGTTTCCTAGGCTCTAAAACTGCTTTTAGTGATATACTGTAACATCGATGTCCAATAAAACAAAATGCTGATGTGTCATCTCTTCCACATAAGATTTGTCACTATGTTTTCCTTTTACCATGTTGAGAAAAAACTTTATGAATGGAAAACATCCACTGTAAGTAATTCAACCTGCCGGTCTCAAAGCAGCTGATGAACACTAAGGAGAGAAATTCCATATGAAATTTACACCCCTTACATTAAGAACTAAAACACTGACAGGCAGGGGTGTAATGCAAAGGATATATCCCACCACCCACCATATTAGTCCCATCATCAATGCAAGGTAATTCTGACTGGGTGGAGATCATGGTCCGTAATGTCAAGTGTATATAAGTATAAGAAATAAAACAAACCCCTCAAATAATACAAAAGAAAAAGAAAAAAAAAGAAGAAAAAAAAGAAAAGAAAAGAAAGAGACATATGCTATATGGGCTTAGAATCCAGTATCATTTTTGAATAATAACAACAGCACAGAGATGTAACATTTTTAAAATACTAATTTTCAGAAGCTCAAAACACCACAAGATACGTTTCTCTTATAAACAAAATGGAAGTGTTCACATATTCTAAAACAATTTTAGCAGGATTAAATTGAGAGACTGTGTCTCGTACAACTTTAAAATACTTTTGGAACCTAAAGCTCCCCACAGAATTAAATCTATTCAGCTAAGCACCCAGCCCAGGAGTTTGACAAACACCTCTGCTTTTGAAAAGCTATGACAAGAAGTGTGGGAAAACGTGCATTTCTTCCATCCCTGTTCTGCCTGCAGTTCTCTTCAGAGGGGTGGGAGCTACAGCAAGTATGGTGACATTTTACATGACAGCACCTAAGTACAGTGAAGTCCATCATTCAGAACCCCTATACTAAATTTCATAGAATCATAGAATGGTCAGAGTTGGAAGGGACCTT
>VXBW01004604.1:132360-260097 GCA_013400375.1 Thinocorus orbignyianus
CTCCAGGTGGGGTAGGTAGGTATACAACCTACCTTACCCAATAGTAGTTGATTCATTTTTAATGGCCACGTGGTAACAGCATAGCCACTTTTTCTAATGAGGATGCACTTTGTTAATACAGGACAGCTGCCACAGACAACTTAAAAAAAACCTTTAAAGCTGACACTCATCTGAGCAATTTCTCAGTGTAGCTTATTTTGATTATCTCAAAATCACTTTGGGAAAGGTTCATACGTAACCCAAAAAATCCCAACATGAAAATGAGCAGAAACATAAATGGGCACAATTGAATCACTTCAAGTTCACAAGGTAGATGAGCTCCGTCTTTCGTTACTGTTTTCATAAGGTCCCAATTTGCTTGGATAAATTCCGCAGGGAGGGGGGAAGAGAGGGAAAACAGAGTATCACACTGAAAGACAATAAAAGTAACTCCAACGTCCAGACCACAGCCCATCACTGCCAGAGGACCTCACTCGCTCACAGAAGCTGACACGCACACATTATGTTGGACAAGTCTGCACCAGTTTGCTTTGTTTCTACTGAAAATTATTTTTCATTCCTACAGCACATTCCTGTCTTTCCATTTCCTAGTGAAAGATTCTTCTGCAGAGACTGCAAAAATAAGGAATGTTCCCCTGATTTTTTTAGAAAAGGTGAAGTTACTTCCTTCTCGCTTATGTAAGAAGTTAAACACTACCCTTTAACAAAAATTAAGGATTTAATTTTTTCACAGTGGTGAACCCTGACTTAACTCTGCTCCCACTGGAGAATTTTATTTCATTGTGTTTACACAAGGCTCAGCATAAATAAATACGTTCAAAATCCAACCCCCTGATTACTACAGACTTGAAAAGAGATGTGGAAAATGGAAGCAATCTACGGAAGCAATACATGTGAATCAATAATGCCAACCGATATTTATGGATCTCATTATCTCAACATGTGCTTTTTAGGATCATTTTAAATTACTATTAAAAATAGCCATAGGTACATTTAAAATTAATATTTTAGAGTTCAAATGGCCTGCATTTGCCAGTGCAGATATGCATTTGTTATATAGCTCTATTAACTAAAGGAACAAAAGGTATTGCAGAATATAATAGTGTTCTGCGGAAGAAGAGATTTCTACAGGAAAATGATTCAATTATTCTAAATCAATTATAACAGGAACAGCTACATAGCTCTATATCAATCTCCTTACATGTTCCTAATTCTTTTGTCTATTGCCTGTGGATAGCTTAATAGGAATTAACGTACAAAAATATATCCCACTGGGAACAAGATTCAAATAGTTTGGAACATTTTTCTTACTCTAAAGTCTGTTTGTGAGAGATGTGTGAGGGAAAGTCAAACCTATCACTAGGCAAGTGACAGCAGTCAGTAATGAGCCTGAAACACAACTTTAGGCTTCTCTGTATGGGCCAGTTGGATTGGGTGTGTAGGTCACCACTATGTGGAAGAAACCCTCACTGAGTGCAGTACCAGAGCTTTGTGGCCAACTCGACATTCAACAGTCTCTATTTGACCAAGAGCCTTCACAAAGAATAGCAAAACCCTTTCCAAAGGAAAACAGACTGCTCAACCCTGTCAGCAAAAACAATAGGACATTTTTCTCAAGCATAATAGATGCAGACCGTATGATAAAGAGGGGCAAGAGACACCTCAAACTTCTGCCAGATTCACCAGTCACAGGGATATAACGTGTTAAAGAAAGTCCTGTACTCAGAGAGATGAAGAAATCAGAGTCTATATGATAAGCATCTGCTAGCAGGCCAGCCTCTTGGCCCGGCCCTCGAAGAGCACAACAGTGAGCACTTCCTCTTTCTTTTATCCAAAGGAAATGTCTCCATGCCTCTCCCAGACTCTCCACTCCTTCTCCAGAAGCATCAAAGGAGTTACTAAATGAATTGCAGAGACAGCTGCTTCTTGGCTGAGAAAATACCACGGTCCTGCTCTACCTACCAGCTACATATGGCACGTGGGATGAGAAAAAGAAAAAGGAGTAAAGGGAAAAAAGTTTCATATAGCAACAACTTATCCACTTCCATTTATCTAAGAAGATTAAATTTTATTCCTGTTGGTCCTCTATCTGTATCAAGGGGTGAAAAACAGGCATTGATACATGTCCAGCAGACGATGAAAAAGCTCCATCAAATCCCTCTTGACACCAGGGCATTCTCAGAAGGTTCTGAAGAAACAAAGGAGAAGATGGAAACAAAGAAAATACTGCTTCATTTTCATGCTATGCTGAAAAATGTCAACCTCTATTATCCCACCGCAAGAACAAAAAAAACCAAGTTACACATACGCTGCATCATTAACAGAACTAGTAACACTGTGAAAAAGCTTGTGAGCAGAGAGACGACTGGAGACCGAGATGTCCAAGGCAAGATGCTAATGCAAAAATATTAGAAGTAACTAGTTGCCTCTTACAGAGCACTTCAAGTGGTCTCACCTGCCTTCTAAAGGGACAGTTAACACTTGAAACCTAGCATCACCAGTAGCATCAACTGGGATGTAATAAGAAAGACAGGTTTCAGATAGAGATGATGATAGAGCTGGGACTGTTCAGCCTGGAGAAGAGAAGGCTCCGGGGAGACCTGAGAGCAGCCTTCCAGGATCTGAAGGGAGCTCCAGGAGAGCTGGGGAGGGACTCTTTGTCAGGAAGTCTAGTGACAGGACGAGGGGTAATGGTTTTAAATTGGAAGAGGGGAGATTTAGATGAGATATTAGGAAGAAGTTCTTTGGTGTGAGGGAGGTGAGGCACTGGAACAGGTTGCCCAGGGAAGTTGTTGATGCCCCATCCCTGGAAGTGTTTAAGGCCAGGCTGGATGGGGCTTGGAGCAACCTGCTCTAGGGAGAGGTGTCCCTGCCCATGGCAGGGGGGTTGGAACTTGAGGATTTTTAAGGTCCCTTCCAACTCTAACCATTCTATGATTCTATAAAAGGAGATACTTGCATTTCTAGTATCCATAGAACCTGGGTATTCTACAGCTTTGCAGACCCAGGTACTCTGGTGAGTTGAAGACTGAGCATTGCCACATGCTGTTTGCTGGGACAGCTATGGTCCCAGCATACGGGCATATACAGTATATATGTTTTCAATCTATTTCTTTCAATTTATGCTATAACACTCATTCTCAGTAAAACAAACTCAACTTCATTCGCGACCACACTGAAGGAATGCAAACTTTCATGAATCTCAAAGATATCATGCTGGTGTTCATATTAATGAGGTTATGAAATATTTCATTAACACATCCTGGAGTATGAATAATTTCTCACAGAATTTTACTCAGCAGCCGCTTCCTCCCATGTGGCTCATCAAGATAGTAACCTTATCTTTCAACTTCTAGAAAACAAGATTTGCAAGAGGTGATTGAAAGACCAGAGTTGTTTATTCTAGAGGAGACGATAAAGGGGCTCTGTGATGATAACCTCCAAGTACACAAAAGGGCTGTTGAATAGAAGGGAATACGCTACTTTCCATGTGTTTTTTGTATAATATAGTAAGTAAAAGGATTAGACATAAGGCAAAGATTTCTAAACACAGGGACAGAACACACATTGCTTCAGAAGTTTAAGGTGTCCCCCTCATGGGTAATCTTTAAAGACAAGTCAGACAAATGACTGAAGCAGTACACAGTTCGATAGGCATCTCCTTGGGCTCTGTTATATCCTAAGGTCCCATCTTTTCATCAATATTCCTGTAGAATTCAGATGCACCAAGAATTAGGCTTAATCGATTTATATTTAAAGAATTACATAGCATCAAGAGCTTGGAAATGCAAAAAGCACAGAAATGCCGCATTTTGAAACAAGCTACAGAACCCCTCTGTGAAAGTTCAGGAGCTGCACTGCAGTGTGGAAGACTGTAACCATGTTCTCCCCTTCGGGGCCATTACTAAAACGGGAATTCCAGTGAGTTCTGTTTCAGGCCAGTTGTATCTCACACGTTTATCATACATTCATCACCAGCTTCTACATCGGTTTATCACAGGTTGATCCAGGTAGCAGACAGATGCAGTCAAAGTAGTGTTACTCTACCGATACCCAAAACATGACATTGCATAGGATGGTGATAGTAAGGCTCATTTTCCTTTAAAGTATTCATTGTAGTCTTTATGAGAACAAAACTTAGTTAGATGTGCATACAGTCCTTATTTCCCTTTGACACCAGTCTAGGTTGACATTCATTACCCTAAAAACTTCATTTGAGAAGGAAGGAAAGAAAAGAGAAAAAATAAAATAAAAAATAAAAAAGGATTTTTTTTTTAAAAAAAAAAAGAGAGAGAGAGAGAGCAGTAAAAAAAGAAGTCTGGGTGGAAAGCAAAAGGTCTCTAAGAAAAATTTTTTCTCTTCAGTACAAGAATGCATGGAAAATCCTGTTGGTTCCAGCCCACATCTTTATTTGACCTTACTGTCTGGTTTAACCTGAGTGACTGGAAAGAATTCCAAATCACAGATGTCTTCATAATCGCACAACTGAAATAATCATCAAAATCATCAATAATTTAAATTGGCACCCCGTATCTTACCCGTTAGAAGTAGGAAGATATCTTCAAACTCTTTAGAGTCCATAACAAAGCCAAATACCAGAAGCTTGCAGCATCCAATGGGATAGAAAGGCATCCTACTCTGTCCTTTCCCCTCTCCTCCAGCTATGAAGTTTTAATGTGTAACCTCCATTTAATCATCACCTTTGCCTCCTCTGCATAAGGGAACGTCAAGCACAGGTTTTATTACTGCAAATTTATTTCCCTCCTGATAAGCTCTGAGCCAAGAGGCAAATCAACAATCGAAGTTTGATTTCCCTTCTCCACCCCAGACTAATAGTACTATAACTACAGCCAGGTCCAAACCTCTATTAAAATTAAATCTACCCCTGTGCCCAATAAGTGCCTCCAGCAGGACAAAATAAATCTGGGTAACTATGAGTAATGAAATCATGCTGCAAATTGAAAATACCTGTCAGTCCACAAGAGCAAGTGATCTCTCTTTTGAACTCAATCCATATACAGTCTATAGCCACAGGGATTTTTTTTTTGGCTCCTCTCCAAACCGACTTCAGCAGCAAAAGTCTATACTATTTCTGCACCCAGGAAAGGACTTGAAAGGTTTTTTTAACCTTCAAACCAGCATTCAGAGACGTTGGCTGACCTAACTCACTTCATACAGCTTGGCGAGTTTGAAACGCCCCACATTCTGAGACCAGCAAGCCCTTAGAGCTGCTGTGCCTATGGCATCCATCTATTCACCCTTCTTCCTCACAGAACCAGCACCTCCTTGTGTGAGCAGAGGAAGAAACCTGGCCAGCTCCACACTGATCTCACCGATTGTCGCTGAACAGCAAGGAATATCTCAGTTGTATGGTTAAACAATTTAGGAAAAAATATGGAGCCTGACAGCCTCATCCAGTGGCTCCTGAACCAAATTAGGTCTTTTCCACTGCTACAAGGGAGTTGATGTGAGAAACAGTTCAAATATCTCCTGTGATTACGAATGTTAGAATAACTATAAAATTCATTGTACACCTACTTAGGACTTAAAGGATATTATATGTCATGGCATTGTAATAGTTTTTACTACAGGGCTGATATAAATATATATAGATAGAAAATGTAGCTCATGTTTTGCATTTAAAATGTGCCTTACTAGTCAGTTTTCAACTCCAAGACGTGGAGTGCTTACTTCACTGGAAAATATGAGGTTAATCCAGCTCCAGATCAGAACTCAAAACAAGAAGAGAAAACAGAACAGGAAAACAGTTCTCTGTGACACGCAACTACATTGTGTGAATAAGTGAGATCTGGGTTACTTAAAACAGCATAGTACTGCCAGTTTGACGCATTCACAAATCATCAGCCAGATCCCTAGGAATTCTAAACATGGCTTAAGAACCATGAATTTTCCAAAATTAAAATAGTATGGATTTCCTGTTATTTCCCTATGTGTGCTTAAGCCACTTGGATCACATTTCAAGTTACATTACTCCTATGGCAGTATCAGCTAAAACGATTTTTCCTTTATTTTACTTTTTCTCTGAAAGTTGAGATTCTCCTGCAATCACAGACGCTAATTACCAGCATTCAAAATGTGGAGGCTTGGGAGAGGAGAGCTCTGCTGAGGCTTTGCCTCCATGTTCATCTCTCTCTGCTGTTTGAAAAAACAAAGCCATGAGTACTGGGGGAATATATCCTTAACAGGAATAATCAAGCTTCTTGTTCCTCTGCCTGTCAGCATATTACAGCACAAGTTTTAATTGGGTAAAAGTACTGCATTACTAGGGATAGAAATGATGAACTTATCATCTAACTCTGCCAGATAGAAGCAGAGATTTTGTAGAGTCCCCAGATGATTGGTGCTACCAGTTGAGTCCTACGAAATCCACTCTACCTTAGATCACAGTGTGTTTCCCAAGTAAGATGTTAAAAAGGCCCTTAGGTAAAATAGCTCATGTATCTGGTCTGTCGATCCCTTTTTTTGTTCCAAGCAGTCACGCACAAGTAGTTTGACAGCAAAGAAGAGGTTAAGAAACAGCATAGCTAAAAACCCAAAAGTCTTTCCATGAAACTCAATTTTTCTTAGTTAGTAAGAAAATAAACTTGTTTCAGCTCCCTTAATCAAAACCAGCGTGCTTGTGCTTTTAATTATATCCCCTAACTGTGAGAAGAGTAATTTGGCATCATGCAATACAATATTAGACTGACCTCCAGAAAAAGGCAATCAAAATTACATTAAAATGTTATCAATTTTCAAAGACTAATTAAGGAGCACCGAGAAGGTAGAAACACTAACTTGTTGCTAAATCACTGACAACCAATTCATTATCTACGGTTTTGTATCTCACCCATTATTTCCTTGCCTTCAGATCTGTTTTTCTCTCTGAAGATCTTTGTTAACTTTTTCAAAAAGGCTTAACTCAAAAACCAAACCAATCCCAAAGACAAAACACAAAAAGTGGATTCACAATTTTTGAGGTAACATGAGAATGCACAGGCCAAATAAATTTAAGCTCTTGCAGTTTAAGTGTTACCACCTTCATAAAAGATTCCATACATTCTAAAATATTTCACATACTTAATAATGAGGAAACCAGTAAAAATATTAACATCACAAATCATGGAGGCGGGGGGAGCAACTGATGCCTGAACTACTGTACCAGGAATGAAAGGTAGAGCGTGTATCTGACTGTGAAGTTACCAGAAATATGAGAGGTTTGAAGATTTGCTTGTACTTTTCCATTAAAGCAGCTACATCAGAAATGCCCTACAGTTTTCTCAGTATCAGAAGTTCTGTTTAAGTCTGATACAAAATAAGGTAAAGACATTTTTAAAACAGAAGATACTGTTCTTCTGGATTGCAGTCAGATAAAAGGTTTGCAAATAATTCTCCGCCGTTGCCTCTCACAGCAGGCCAACAATTCCCAAGGCTCATGAACTCTCCACCGTCCCCTCCGCCTCACTTACCTCTGAATCTCTGTGTCTGTCCCCTGCTATCCTCTTGACCCTGCCTGTTCCACTAATGGGGCCCTGCTCTCCAGGCTGTGCTGCAGCAGGTTCCTTTGCAGAGTACACCTGGCTGTTCACTAGGATGGCACAGTCTTTCCTCTTTACCCCCAACAGCTCCACGTAGACCCAAAGCAAACCACCAGAGAGGCAGCCAGAAGGCCTGACCAGAGGAACAGACATACTGTATGCACAGAAAATAAGCTACAAGCAACCAAAACACACATACTCCTTGTCACTTATATCAACATACGTTACAGATAGAATGTGCAAAGTTCTCGTAGGGATTTGGACACCTAGTTGATAGTTGAGACTTGAGTATAGGGACCTGGACTATTGTACTTGGGGCCACTGGGCACGCTGAGATGCTTAGTGGTCACAAGTGAAGAACAGAATGCCATAAAGAAAGTGGTACTGTCCCTTTATTACAGGGGACAACCCAATGCACAAGAGCTAAATCAGAGAGCCTACACATTTCACCAGTGACATTTGAAGTCACACAAGAAACAATCTGAAAAAGAATCAGTGCTGATACTTGCACCGGGAGTTCCAGCCCAGTTCTGAATCTGTTTCTAATGTCTCCTTCCTAAATACTGTCACCAGCAGCGTGGGACATTACCTAGGCTTTTCCCAACATCTTGGAAGCTCATTCTATTATGAAATTATCAAGAAATGACATATTTACTGAAATAGTGGCTTCTTCATCAGCAAAGTACCGATTAGACTTTTGAATTGAGTGAATGCGTGCAGCTGATTACTGTTCCTCCATCCAGCCTTCAGAGATGGTACTTGGTCAAATCAAGCATATTCTATATACTTCCAAATAGAGACAGATGTAACACATGCCCTGGTGCTGACCACTCAGCAGAAACAAATCCAGTCACTAAGCAACGGCTGTAACAGAGAAGCAGCTAACATATTTTGTGATGGAGAAAATTGTTGTATTTCTCCAGGGCAGCTTTGTCCCCTGAGGTCATTAACACATATGGACATTCTTGTTACATTGAGTGCCTGGTGCTTTCATATTTTGTGAGGACTTTATTTAGCTGGTATCTAAGAAATTATCAGGCTTTCTTTCCCCCAATCCTATTATACAAGGCAGTCTGAATGAGGAATCAACAGGTATAACAAATTCTAAAGTACCTTCAATGACCTGATGAGATGGTATAGCTCACGGGAAGTACCTTTTGAAGGGATGATGGTATTTACTCTGTCACAGACCATGCCAAATTAAACCCATCATCACTTAGAACCTGTGCCCTAAGGAGCAGGCATCATGCCATTCAAGCAGATGGGCCAGGAGGGCACACAGCCAAGAGACATTGTTATGTGTATTAAATATGTTTGTTGAGTGCAGGGCTCCCAATCTGGAATAATAAATTAGCTATCAACGATCCTCTGTCCGTATGCAAATGGTATCATCTAAGCCTGTAACAGTTTAGCTTTTAAAAAATAAAACCTCTCAGCATCTATGAGAAGCAAAGGAGAACCTAAACACAACATGGAAGCAAAGACATCAATCTAATAACATCTTCACCCTCCTTAAGCATTTTTGCCAGAAACCAAGTATATTTGAGGGACACAGGGAAAGTCCCAAAGCCAGATTCGCTGAGTCCAGAGGACAGTAACATACACATACTTAGTGAATAAATTCAGAGTCACCTGAGAAATAAATGTAAGCAAGGTATCATTACTTTCTTTTTTTGCTCAAGGCTTATTTTCATGTTATGTAAATAGCATTGTTGAACAAAAAACCTTTAATTAGTGATTTCACGCTATTTACAACGAGGCATTCTAAAATAGGCAAACATAATTACACAGGTAAAGTATGAGGAATAGGTTTCATGGAAAATGCAGTTCTCCCATCTGCTTCTTGGAAGTTCAAAACAGCACAACAAAGTTTACCAAATTTGGACCCAGCAAAGCCAATAGATCTAACCCATGTAAACTGCTCCCCTTATATCACAGAAACCAGGGGAATCTGAGACTTCCCCATTTCCCATCTTAAGAAATCAGTATTTTTGTTTTAGGGAGGTCTGCAACCATTTATTTTTTCTCTTCCTTGAATTTCTACTTTTTTAATTCCTCTGACTTCTTCAGTTGGATTGTGGTAAATGTACTACGTTTGGAGAGCCCAGGTACAAGACCTGTAAGACCATGCTTTTTGGATGGCCTCACTGTCTGAAGACACTGAACAACACTTTTCCTGTTGGTAAAGTTGGACAAAAGCCTATCTGAAGACTCTCCAGGTACTGATTTGTTCAAAGGGTTTGCAACAGGAGGTGGCACACATGCATACAACCGTTAGGAAAAAAGATCAATAGGTTATTTAGGAACAAAGCATCTATGTCTCTCCTCAGAATTATCAGGATTCTTCTAATGAATGTGCTTAGGTTGACTAAATTAGTGCAATTTATCAAATGGCAATGTTACAAACATGAAAGCTCTCCAAGCACCATATTTAGGCTTAACAAGCATCAGACTGTGATTAGCAAAAAGTTGCCAAACCTCATCACAGTGGAAACATTGATTGCACTCTACTCCAGATGTTATTAATGTTATCTGGAAGCCTGCTGCTGCCAGTCAGGCCAAAGCTATTCTCCTCTTCAGTGGCTCAATCAGCTGACATGATATGGCTGCAGATGTTCCAAAACAGCTGTTGTTTTAAAAAGAACTAACTTGTAAAAACTATAGATGTGTTTGCCACATAGTTTTAGAAAACTCTTGACTAAAGAATCATACATAGCAACTTTTGCAGATGACACTAGACTAGGTGGGAGTGTCGACCTGCTTGAGGGTAGAAGGGATTTGCAGAGAGATCTGGACAGGCTGGATCGATGGGTTGAGGCCAAGGGGATGAGGTGCAATAAGGTCAAGTGCCAGGTCCTGCACTTGGGTCACAACAACCCCATGCAGCACTACCGGCTTGGGGAAGAGTGGCTGGAGAGCTGCCTGGCAGAAAAGGACCTAGGGGTGTTGGTCAACTGTTGGTTGACCATGAGCCAGCAGTGTGCCCAGGTGGCCAAGGTCAACAGCATCCTGGCCTGTATCAAGAACAGCATGGTGAGTAGGACTCGAGAGGTGATTGCCCACCTCTTCTTGGCACTGATGAGGCCACATCTCAAGCACTGCATTCAGTTTTGGGCCCCTTACCACATTAAAAAAAAAAAAAAAAANNAAATAAAAAAAAAAAAGACATTGATGTGCTGAATTAGGTCCAGAGAAGGGCAACAAAGCTGGTGAGGGGTCTGGAGAGTAAGCCTTATGAGGAGAGACTGAGGGAGCTGGGGTTGTTCAGCCTGGAGAAAAGGAGGCAAGGGAAGACCTTCTTGCTCTCTACAGTTACCTGAAAGGAGGTTATAGAGAAACAGGAGTCAGCCTGTGGTTAGCATCCAGGTTTTTTATATGATTTGCAGCAAGCAAGAATAATTTTAGGTAATCACAAATCTACCCATCCAGCCTACTCCACCCACAGATATAAAAAGGGAGATCGCCCAGGAACCAGAAAATATATTTGCTGAAACTCTGGCACCCCTGAACTGTAGTAAAGTAAAGCTTAAGACAGCTCTGTTTACTGTATAACTACTTGCTGAAATCTGTTTCTTCACTTTTTTTCACAAAAGAACTTGTGGCTTTCAAGTGGCAGTGTTGAAATCACATTTGGACTCACAGAACATGCAATGATGACCTGCTTAGTATGGGCTTCCAAGCCTCTGACTCCTTTGGCTTGCCCAGAATGCTTCCACTCAGCAACAAACCATGGCTTGGACTTCCCAGCCAGGGTCTCAAGTCTCACAGGGTTTACGATTGGCGACTGTGATCACATCATCCAGACTTTTCCATATTAATAGATGTGGAGGAAATTACAGAACAATCCACATGTGGAAAAGATAATTTACATTACAAAAAAATATAACAACATGCAACAGAGTCACACCCTGGGCTGGTAGGCACGTAATGCCATCCACTGGGTATTAACTGGTATTAACAAAGAAATCTACAAAAACTTCCACCAAACAATACATCACCACAGACAGTTATGCTGCTCATAGATAACTGTCAGGACTATCTTTCAGTAAGAAGGCAATAAAAAGCAGAAGAGCTGGTATTTTGAAGGGCTGAATCTGAAGGAAACTGGCTTGTTTTTTCTTTTCTTTTTTCTTTATACAATGAAAAAGATTGAACTCTCACTTAAAAAAAAAAAAAATTCTTTTCATTGGCAAAAGTTGGGAGACTGGATGTAGGTTGAACTTTATCCTAACCCTATTGCTATATGGGATAGTGGTATTTTATGTGCTTTCAGGCATATGATTTAGGAATCCAGGTTAGACAGCCTGCTTCACTGTGCATTCAAGGGAAAAAGGCAGGTTTTTCTGGAGGCCAAGTCAGAACAACTAAATTATCTTCCTGTCTCTGAAGTGCATTCTGGAGGTTTGTCCTTTGCTTTGTTCAGTGTACTGAGAGCCCATTCTTACAACTTACACGTATAAGGACTAAATAGCACCTGTCTCTATTCCTTATTATAAGGCTCCCGAAGAAAGAAAAATAAGTAACAGGCCAGGACCAATCACTCTGCCACTTTCAAGTCCTCTAACCAGCCTCATACACACTGCAGATACTGGCATATTGGAAAGTAATTCACTGCAATTAGCAGAGGCTTGAGAAATACCTGTATCTTCCTATGCCTACTGCAGTTTTTGGCAAGCCTCAACTGATGTAATATTTGCAATGTTTGGAATATTTAGACTTTAGTACAGAATTGCAGGTCAACTTAGGGATTTAATTCATTAAAGACAAAAGGAGTCAGGAAGGGAGAACTTCAGCCACAAGTTAGAGTCTACAACAGATGGAAGAAACAAGATGTTAACATACCCTTTCACTTCAGACAGGCATATTCCCTCGTCACTTTGGCAGCACACAATAGGAAGAATAGAAACATAAAATGAAACTGAGCTTATTGGTAAAGTTCAAGGTACCCAAATTTATAGATGCAGCATTTTAACATTGATGGTGAAACAAAGGTTGGGTGCTGGGGAATCACACACTTCAAAAAAGGCTCTCAAAAATTAAGGCTGCTGACCATTCATCTGTAACCATTTTAGGCTTATCATACAACTCTCAATCATTTTGGTCATGTTGGTTGGGCAGAACATATTTACATACTGACAATTTTTTCCTCACTTCTATCATTCTCTGTTACATACAAGTCTGTATTTTCAGGGCTGTCATGAGGCAACGTTCTGTGTTTTAACAGGGAATCAGTCATATTTGGAACTAAGGTCTGAAGACAGGATACTCTCCTGACTGTCGTCACAGAGAAGGTTCTGCCTAAAAAGCATCCAGAAAGATCAGCTGGCCACAAGGAATCAGTTTCCATCTGTCTGGCTGTCATTTAAATCCCAAGAGCATTCATGCTTTAACTGTGGAAGCTAAAGCCAAGGGCCTGGAGTACGCCAAATTCTTGGAAATGCCAAGTAGAGAGAGCCCTGATCAGAGCAGAAATTCTACCTAGAACACTGCAGACACAGCAGAATTCACACTGGATGGCAGCCAAAGAAATTACCAGGGTGAGATATTAGTATTTTACAAAAAGAAGACAAGAGGTATCTTTTATTTCCCTCCAAGTCTATTGCAGATTATTAGGGCTTTGCAGTAGAGCAATCCAAACGAAACACATGATGCAGCTGGTTTTGTGATTTCATTTCTAGGTCAGAAGGTTTTTGCAAAGTCAGCTATTTCTTGACAATTAAAAATCTTCAACCAGTCATAGAAACGAATTAGATAATCCAGGTGCTTGATCTTCCTGCAGTTCTCCTTCTAAAACCTTAGCAAAATACCATAAACTAACAGGGTTTTTTTTTCTACCAGAATCGATTGTAGATCTACCTTCCAGAAGGAACTTACCACTACTAGAGCTTAGTTTTGCCACCAGCTGCATATTAAAAAAATGCCTCTGTTAGAGACAAACTGTTTTCCATTTCCTATTCCCATCTGCAATGAAACTGGAGGCTCTGCCAATGGAGTGTAAGTCAGTGATTGGATGTGGTCTCCCCAGTTTTTGTGGCTAGACCAGTGGAATGCACAAGCTGTTCCTAGAATTTGCATGCTGAAAGAAGGATTTAGCTTTTATATATATGGTATTTGATTTACAGATGGAAGCAGCAGCTAATGAGCTGTCCTCTCTTTCCAATATCTTTCTGATTTAAACTTGTCAAATGAAGGAACCAAAGTACATGTTATACACATTCCTTGTGTTTGCCCATATCAGGTGGAAAGATCAGCTGTAAACCAGAATGAATTTTCTTGAAAAATGAATAAAAGCAACATTTTGTTTTCTAGGAAGCTGCAGGTTCCATAGTCCTGGCTATATCTATCTTTGTTTTCTCATTCCTCTTTTTCTCTTTCCTTTTTTCCTTCCCCCTTTTTTCTTTTCCCTACACTGCCTGTTCTTGTGTTGTTATGAAAAGGTATGAGAAGAGCAAGCTCACATCCTTACAGCAAACCATCCACAAATGGATATTGTCATAGCAGTGATATAAATCTTCTAAAACCTCCAACAGCACACTCACCAAAAATAGAATTAAATAAGGATCTACAGCATCTGCATCACTTGGGCAGCCAGCAGATCCAAGGCAGGAGAGACCCAACAGCATTCCCATGAGGTGAGGGGAAAAAAAGGGCTACCATGCTCATTCTGGTGACACTAGCCTTTGCCAATCTTTCAGCCTTTCCACCCACACACTCAGTTTGCTCCCAGCAGCACTTCTGCAAAACACACTCCCAAGTACTTACACTCTGCACAAATTTGGGTTTCAAGAATGTAATGGATTAAATTTAGAAAAGAAGATTAGATACCGAAATCCTACTTTGAGAACTAAAACCCTTGCAGTTGTGTTCCCTCATTTTTGTTGGCCTTTATACCACCATACACAGTTCTGGATTGCCTGCAATATAATAAGGAATAATTAATGCTAAATAGGCTCACATCTTTAACAGAAAATGTGCATTCTTTGAAGTGAAAGAGAGTGGGGGGCAGGGCGAGGGAAAAGACTGAAATACATAGTCTGAAAAATCCTTTGCCTCAATTGCTTACCTGCCAGAGCTGAACTATAGGGACTTTGTGTTGCCTATTGTACTTGATGACTTCCCTAACACCTAAAGCACTCTGAGGAATGCAGCTCCAGGCTGTTTCAGGTGTTATTTATGTCACCAGCTATTCTAGGGAAATCACAGGAGTGTGAGGCCCTGAACTTAGGTCTTGCAAAGTAAGAAATTTTCAGTTCTGTCTTAAATAACAGTAATCTCAAAGGACTTAGAACTGTATTGTTGAAGTCAGTGGGAGTTTTGACATTGAATTTTTTGAGAACAAGCCAGGGTCCTAGGAAGTAGTTAATTAACATCTCTTCAGGAACTCTGAAAATTTCCTTTCTTGTGAACATTACAAAAGTATGTTGAGCAATTCTCAGATTTTTGTGTCTGCAAATGGGGCATTCTCCAGTCTTTGGCAAGACCAGATTTCCACTGCCATTACTTTTCTTTTTCCTTTTACACAGACATTTGTCTTTGTAAGCCTGGGACAGCTACGTTTGGAGCAAATACTGTGAAACTAGCAAACCCCTAAACAGAAAGGTTCTTTGAATAACTAGAAACATCATCTTGTAGTGGTCTTTTCTTTGTTTTTGATAAATTAAGAACTAAAGATTGGGAATCTGAATAGGAAGTGTTTGAACTCTGATTTTCCTGCCTCTCTATCAGTCCAGGGCAATAGTCTCGCTTACTTTATGCTTTCTTTGGATAAAACACTGGCCCCACTGAACTCAGTGTGAGCACTGCCATTTATTTTAGCAAATCCAGCACTTCCTCTTTCATCTCTTGGAAGCTTCTGTGGGGAACATGCAAGTTAGCCAGCAAACAGCAATTAACTGTACTTCTCCCTTTCTGTAAATCATTGTAACTTCCCAGGAGTATAAAAACTAGAAATGTTTATGCTGTGTTTCCTTCTCTTTAAGCTGCACGAAGACCTTAATAGATAACCAAGTGATCATAGCAGTGTGCAAGCAACTCTTATGAATTTCCAATGAAAAGGAAGATAATGCCTTAAACTAGCACTACCCCAAATCATTGGGTTCTTCCAAGACCTATACCAACTTGGAAACAACTTTTTTTCAAAACTGCCTGAAAAATAAAGGCAATCTCTTCCCACCCACGACCAGCTACTCTTTTTTTATCATAGGTTTTAACAGAAGCAATAAGTTCAGAGACTCCGAGACAACTGAGCACATGCAGCCCCAGTGGACACATTTAGCCCAGTGTGGCTTATGGAATCTGGTTTCCATGATTCTTCATGTACCACCAAATATTCTCCAGTGCCCTCCAGCAAACTGAGAAAAGGCAATGTCAATGCATCTTCAACCATGAAGAAAAATTGTTCTTTCCCTGTGACATCTGTGTCCTACGACCTTTACAGGGGAGCTCAACATGTGCAACCTCAGTTTAACCAGCCTCCACTTCAAGTCATCTTAACTGAAAGCCTACTTTACTATAGGACCCAGAAAACAGAAAACCATGAAATTGAAATGGATTGTTATAAACATGGTTTGTCCAGCACAGCTAACCAGGCACAAAGTTTATGCTGTTACAATCTACCAAAAAGGTAATTTAGAGCAGAATATCCTTGCTCTATCCAAGTATCCAAAGGACCAGAACAGTTGTGTCACAACTCACAGCAAGCAACTGTCAGAGTGTGATACCTAAGAGATTCCTTGTCCACAGGTCTCAGGGGAAACTATTGTCTGCTTTCTCTCACATGAACAGGTGTTTATTTAGTCAGTAAAAAAATAAGACAACAATGCCTGTTGTTGGGTTCTGGTATCTCACGGTGTCCTCATCCAAAAATATCTTTATCACAGGCCAACCTTCAATCCAGTCACACCAAAAACATGGTAAAAACTGATCTTCCAATTTCACTTGCCTAGTCCTCAGCCACAGTCACCATCTATTCACACTTTCAAATTACAGTATTTTTGTAACAAGTGATGTTTCCCTAATGAAAACTGGAATACACAAGCCCTTATCTTTACAAGCAATTAGTTTATTCAGTGGCATTTTCAAAGAGCTCGGTACCTTTAATGAGTAAAAATTCAGCATATTAAAAAAGGCATAAAAATAAACCAGTATGGTTCTGAAACTCCTCTCTCTCCACCCATTCTGTTCATCAGGTCTGATGCTTAAGTCATAATTTACGGTTTGGAGTGATCTCAGAACCTTTGTGGACTGTGTATATTCAATCAGACTCAGTTTAGCTTCAGCTTTTTGAAAGGAGATGCAAGAGATGTAAGAGGATGCTGTTATCACTTCTGAGAGCTTCTGCTCTCAAACTGGAGCTTACTGAATCCAAGGAGACCAGCAAATCTACAAAATACAACTCACGCTTTACTTCTAGAATTCATGCAAAGGGCTTGAATCTTGGGTAAAATGATCCTGTTCTATGGAGACATTGGTGGAAATTTTGTCTCAGAGATTTACTTTCTGAACATTCTATAACACAAACAGGTTGGCAAACAATTAAGGGTCAAGACAACAAATGCCTTTTACAAGATGCAGCTCAACATGTACTTATATTATTCCTTCTCCACTCAAGAAGATTATATTTGGATGCCTTCATAGGAATAAACACTGCCTCAGGCTATATATTGCCCAGGGATGATCCTACATGAGCACAATCTGCTTGTGCCTTGGCTCCTGTGACATGAAAAACACCTTAGAGACTGAAAAGCAAATTCTACCTCTCCCGGAAATTATTGCAAGCCCTTTATCTTTGTATCATTTCTCTGTTCCACATCCTGGTATTTCCAGACATCAGTGGACCTGCTCAAGTATGTGTTGTCCATTTATGTCAGGAACTTAAGTGTGCTTATATAGGCTTTCATGTATTCTTTCTGCTCCTTCCCTCTTTGGTTCAGGATGTGCAAAATCTCCTACCAATTCTCCTCTCTTCAAGGTCACTGGCCTCAAGTATTCCCTGGCCTCAAGTCTGCCTGTCCTAAGTAAATTTTCTCAAAGGAGTAGGTACTAACCTCCTCCTAGGAACATGCAAGAACCTAAACATTACCTTAATCCCTCTTAAATCAGCCCAAATGAGAAAAGAGCCTGAGTCAATCAAAAGAGTAAAGTAACTATTTTGCAACATTTCCTGCCTCAAAGTCTTCAAAATTTACTTTCCTTACCTAGTCACTAACTATTCCCTAGGGCCATCCTGTCCTCTTCTAAATGATTTTTGAAATATTTGAGACAATTTTTCCTCTCTCAAACACTGAACAATAGAGCCAGAACCTTGCAAATCCTAAAGGATCAGGCTCCTGCACGGTTATTTTTAGGTCTGTTTTTGAATGTATGGCAGTCAACAGCAAGAGTCAAAAGTAGCATGAGCAAATCATGCTGTCACTGCAAGAAATACCTGAAACAGTCTGCCCAGTTGCATTGTTTTAGATTTATTTTTATGCAGTCTTATACAGCACAAAGATGTACATGTATTATTCCAGCTATTTAATATATGACAATTTTTCTACCAAATTCATCTACTGAGATATTCACAAACTGAAGCTTCCTTAGGAAGGCTACACTTCCATTGAAATATCTACTGATTTGATAAAAATGTGTCTGGCTTATATATTTCAAGCCTAGTTGAAACCACAGAAGTCCATAATTCACTTGTTCCACGGACCAATGCAGAAATACGACGCCTATTTTGTAGGACTGTGACCTTTCTAATATTACCTGATTAAATATTTGGGTTCAGCTATATGTACTCACTTAGCCATTAGCCAACTAAAATCTAGCTGAAGACAATTGAGTTTAATAAGTTAAGACTGAATTTCATATTCATTTACTCATTCCATTGTAACATTTTCTGTGTTAATGGAACAGCTAGAGAGGTTAGACAACTCATGTGAACCAGAAGCTCATAACAATCTGGCATACGAAAAAGATCAACATTTGAGCACTGACATCTGGTTTTAGGAAAGGAGAACATTAAAAAGGTTTCTTCTGCAACTTTGCAAAATATTTTACCTGTTAAGGTGAGCTCTATTGTAGCAAGACAGGTTGAAGTCTGAAAGTCAGACACAAATTTTAAAAACAGACTTTTAACACTTTTTTGAATAGCTCAACAGACAAGAAAAGGAGTACATATATTTTTTTCGGGGGGAAAATATAAAGGTTGCATATCCTCTTTTGATGCCAAAGGAGGTATATTCTCTAGGTGAAAGAAATTCTTGCCCTTCATACCAAAAGCAAGACTGATGAATTTGGCACTATGAACTTCAGAACCACCAACGACAGAGGTTGTTAATTCCAAGTTACCATTTAAGCATACAAAGCTTGCAGAGATAGTTGGGGTTCAAACAGAATTACAGCTGCAAGAGTATGCCCCTGAAATTTTATTCCTACTCCCAAAAAGTATCCTCCATTTCTACTATATTATATCCACTTCTACGGCCCAGGCAAAGGCTTTGGAAGAAGAGGTAGCCCAGATCTCACGCCCTCCTCCTCCACCCCACCCCCGTTGCAATGCATTTTCTGAGAGCTCCTATTTCTTAAGGCTGCACTAAATTGTGAAAGAGAAGGGGATTCTGAAATACTCTGTGAAAACAATCATTTGAGTGTTTATAGATTCCAAGGTTCTCTGTTTCAAACATCATTTAACTTCCACAACCTATAACTGGTGTCTGGGAGAAGTTTGTTAATACCAAAAAGCACTTATTTTTTCTGAAGAATCATGAAAAATGGCTCATCCATATGATAAATATATGTATTATGTGAATACATGCTTTTTCACAAGTTTCAAGAAGCATACACTTAAGTGTCAAGGAATACAATACTCCCTAGCACTGACTGTGAACATCATACAACAGCTTTTCAAAATATGTCTGGACAAAACACTGGAGAATTAACTACACAAAACAATCCTGCTTTGGCATGCGTATTTGAATGATACTTCATAGTCCCTTTCCATCTGTAATTTCTAGGATTCTGTAACTGTTCAGGGATTCCAGATTCATAAATTCCTTGGTCAAATTGGCAACAGGCTGCAACAATTTCCCACCCTTAAATCAACTACAGACCGCAGACCTCCCTGGGAAAAGTACAAGGGAATTAGTGTACCTGAGAACTAAACTTACGAAAGGATCATGTGCTGAGTCCGAGTCCTCAGATACAATCCATATACCTCCAGTGGTGTTACCACACGTAAGTGGGGTGTAATGGGCACAATTCTATTATGACAACACTTATGCCAATAAAAGCTGTGTTTTCAGAGGTATAAAGGAAAGCAAGACATTTAACAGAACTCATTATGGAATTGTGACCATCCCTAAGATTAAGTCTTTACTCTACAGCAACATGCTCATCTGAACAAAGGGGATTAGAAAGTCAAATTCTGCCCCTTTATGCAGAAGTCTACCCCCAGCTCTAACGCATAAAAGGAGGCAGTTTAACACAGCTCATGGGTTTTTAAGATGCCATTGGTTACAGGGATGTGTTATGTTCCTTATCAGCCTTCAGTTCCTTATCTCTTCGATAACCCTTCCACAACAAACTCCACAGTAACCCATGCTGTATGTTAGGGGCAGGAGAGAGCATCTACAGTCTCTCCCAGTATCCCCTACTTGGGAGCCTATAGATAACTCCACTCCCCTTAGTATTACTATATGAGCAGAAACTCCATTCCCAAGTATTTTGCTTGTTCTCCTCAGGGCTTCATTATTAAGGTCTAGAGCTTACGTGATCAATTAGGTTAGTGCCAGTGAGCACAGATCACAACAATCTTCAAATAGCTGTACTTCATACTTCACCTACACAATGGTGTACATAACAAGGGTAAGCAAAGCATACACCAGAGTTGAGAGGACCTTTGAATTGGAAAGGGGAAGAACTATCGGTTTCATTAGTCCACACCAATAAGTTTTATTCATTTTGGTTTGAACACATTTCACACATTCTCCCTCTTCACTCATTATAAAACCTGTAAGACCATATGAGCTAAAAGGTCAGGTCAGTCCAAAACACAATAGATGCCTACAAAGCAGTACAGAAAAGAGGAAAACATGCACTGAACATCCTCTAGCACTCACGGTCATTCGTGCAGCAAGAACTCTCCAGTCTGGGGTACTTTCTTTGCATCTGATTGTTCTTGAGAGATTTTTGTTCCATAAGTGTAGTCAGTCTCCTTTCTAAACCAGGTAAGTTTTTCTTAGCCACTAAATACTTCAGCAGGGAGTGCCACGGTTTAACATCACATTATGTTTGTTTTGAACTTAAAACTTCAGTTATAGAAGTTCATGTAAGTATCAGCCACTAGATTTAAGTCACAGGACAGGAAGTTACTTATTTGAAGAGATCGACGTTAAACAATAAAAGCAACTTCGGTTCCTTATTTAACAAAAAAAAAACCTCAAAAAACAACAACAAACAAACCAAAAAAAAAACCCAAAAAACATCCAAGCACACATACACAAATTAGTGTGCCTACACAAAATCAAACAGGCAGAAGGGCACGCTCACTTGAGATATGGAGAATCACTCTGTGGAAATAAAATCAAATTATATGACAGAGTACAGTACATGTCCTTGGCACATTGGTGTAGGCAGTAAAACACTACAGTGTAAAGGGTGCAGACATGTTATTCCCTTTCCCTACTACATTTTGATACCATAAAATAAGATGAAAGGTACTTTGTCATCACTATAAACACCATGGAGAGAAACAAGCAATAGGATTAGCATAAGAATCATCTTCAGAACTAACGTAGCACTTAAATATACTTGTAGTATGTTGTATGTCGAAAAGGTACAGGGAACAGAATTTGAATCAAACCTAAACAAAGCAAGATGATAAAAGAAACTGTCTCAAGAGAACCCACAGCTTGTTCCTTAAAACTGACATTAAAAGTATCTTGCACATTTATCCATCATATTCTAGGGTGGTTTTCCTGGAATTTAAATAAAAAAGTCTGAGGCAGCGAGCAAAATTAAAGACCATAACCAGAATAACATACAAATGCAAGATTTCTTAGCTAGCCCACCATACAATGCAGCCCACCTCATAAATTATAGTTTAATAATACTTTTGTATATGATGGTATGGGTTATTGGTCACGGAGTATTAACACAACGATGCTTGGAAATGGGAATTTTACGATCTCTTAAAATGCACTCGTCACTTCACTTGGCCCAATTCATTGTTCCTTGCTGTTATGGGTAATTATGGGCACTGTCCTATAGGAGGCAAAATTACAATTGATGCGAGCAAGTCTTCTGGGGAAAAGGAGGCTATAGTTTCATATCCTGTTTTACTTCATATAAATCTATACCAGAATTATTTAAAACAAAACAAACAAAAAACCCCACCCGAAACATTAAACACCTGTTCCCATTCCTGATCCAAAGAAACTCATATCAGCAGCAAGTTTTTCAGTCAGCTTCAGTGAGTTTTGGGTTGAGCCCTTATCCATGTACCTTCTACTAATCAATACTAATAGATACAAGTAAAAAAGACGTTTTTTATTCTAAAGTTGTTCTCCTGAAATCTGAGGTCCCTACTTACTTCCAAGCTTGAAAGATATTTAGAGTTATCTACATGGATAAAAGACAGGGGAAACAGATATTATGAACCCATTTTCTGTGCGAAGCTTGTTGCACTTCAGTTCTTTGGCTGTCCAGTGTGTTGATTTAAGACGGTAGCATTGTTGAATCAGTTGGAAAAGGAGGAACAAGAGTTCTAAACACCTGAGAGTGAGAAAAAGATCAAACTGTGACCTTCAGCTCTCAATTCAAATGGTGTACTTAAAGAAGTTCTTGGCCCTAACTATTGCCCAATCCATTGGCTTTCAATTACCACCATTGTTGAAAAAGTGACAGACAAGAAGATGTGTCAGCTTTCTTGCTTACTGAAGTTCACCGTTTAGCATAGCAACTGAAATCCGCAGCAGTTCAACTCATCTTAAAACAAGCATTGAACTGCACTGGCTGTACAGAGATCATATGCTTACAACATCCTTTTTTGTAGGGAGAACAAAGTTCATGAAAGTGGAAGGACATACAGCCATGAACAGTAACCTCTTATGTTCCTGCAAGGTGACTTTCTAGAAATCACAATTCAAAGTCTTACACATCCCACACACTCTGCTGAGAAGCCTTTATTCCTCCCTGCATTTTATCATTTGTGGACTACAGATATGCAGTCATGACACAATTGTTGTGACATTGCAGCAGTCTATACCAGGACAAACTTGAGCCTAGGTGTTCGAGTATTTAACAATGTTTAGTTTGTACAGCTTTGATTTGTCCTAATCAGCCATTATATTTGACTCCGGAGTCAAGAGTACCTCCCCCTGCCCTCATTTTTAAATAAAACAACGTTTGCTGGAGGTAACACATGCACTGCATGAGGCTCAAGCTGCTAGCGAGCAGAAGGATGAATGTATTTACTTACACTCCCTCAAAAGTTGATCTTCTACAATGGATCTTTATGTGACTTGGTAGCCTTCCAAGTGCAAAGGATTAAATCACCAGGAAGTGCTATCTTTCCATTTTCAATTCCCTTTTAAAATGTGTTATTTTGTGATGCCATCGGATATCAGTAGTGATGCTTGGCAACATTACATACTGCTGTTTAATTGCCTTAAAAACTATTTCCCTAGTAGTATCATTAATAATACTAAGCCTAAATTGGATTAAGCACTACACCACTATAAAGTTAATTCACTGTGATACTAATGAAATGTCATGTGAAGCTTCCTGTAAATCCAGCTAAACAGTCACTGCCAAGGATCATTAAATCAAGGACATGTTCAGCTATTCTGCTTAGAAAGTGTTGTTTTAATTGCTACCAGGTGATTTTCATTAATGTAAGCATCTTCCATTTTACTGACTTTTTAAGTCTGATGGCATACACAGCCTTTTGTAGTTCAATAACGATAGTACTTTGCCATTGCTAGGAAAGGAATGAAGCTCACTTGAGAAGGAGGTTGAACTGGAATGGCAAAACTTCAATCAAATTATTCCACTGTGTATTTATGAAGCACCCAAGTGAAGACCTGCTCTAATGCTCGAGCAAGTTAGCAGTTTCTGGCTTGAACATCATCTGAAACAATCTGAGCCGTGAAGTATCTGCAGCTCCCACAGATTTCCCATTGGACACCAGAGTTTGAAAAACCTCAGCCTTCACCTCTCTGCATCAGCTTATTCAGGTAGAAAATAGGAATAACACTTCCCTGCCTTCGTGAAATATTTTCAAATTCACTGGGGGAAGGAGTGCAACTGACATTGTAAGTGCTAGGCTTACACATTGGCTAGAAATGTTTGCTACGTGTCCAAAAGTTTGCCATGATCTTGACCTGCACATCACACTACTTTAAGTTTATTGTTCATATTCTCAGAGGGGGGTGTCTTTGTTTCTAGTTTTGTCCAGAATCCCATTGGTTTTGTTCTGCTTTTTCTCTTATTTTGCCAAGAATACAAGCATGTGTAAAACAGCCTTTCCAAGAACAGAGTATCCTTTGTCCCTGAGGTTTGCTCATAGCAACAATTCAGAATCTAAAGATCTTGGCTAGAATCTTAAACAAAGTCCTCAGATAGCAAACAATTGGAAGGGGGGGTGGGAAAGAAACTACACCAAACAGAACTAATGAATTAATGCCCAGAGGAGTCCAGGACACACACCAGCTGATATATTTTTCAGTTTTATAGGGTAAGAGGTACAGGTGGGGAAAGGAAGCTTTAGAAGACAAAGTTGAAGTTGTTCCACCCCTCTCTGAGACTGCTGAAGTTACACAGTGTTGTTGCACTAAATCTCTCACTAATAAAGCTACCTCTCAGCAGTCTCTCTTATTAGCTTAGTATCAGGTCCAGGCTGATGCAGTTAAATGGCTTCTTGGCAGCGTAAGTTCACATCTGCCTGGAGAAGACTGTGCAGACATATTATTTACCATTGGCTGGTGGCTGATCCAGAAGCTGGAAAGACTCTTGTAGTCTTGAGTTCCAGCAGCCTCTCTCGGATGTCCAGGAAAGGAGGATTCCCCAGAATCTTAGTATTACTTACTACTGTGAAAGTCACACCTCCTAATACACTGTTTTTCTCTCCACACACAGGGCAGCTCCTGGACCACAGCTATGCTCTGTTCTGCAGCATCTGCATGAGAGCAGAGCGGCTCTGAGGCTTACAGAGCCCTTCTTTCCCACCAGCTAGGACATAAAGAGCCAAAACTTAGGTAATGATTCTCCTTGTTCCACACCATCTACTACTGATCTGTGTTCAAATGTGTTTACCTTCAGCTCGAGAGGAAGCAAGAAATACTCTGGCACAGAAACACCATTTATTTATTTTGGTCCATATTCTGTATTTTTTTGGCCCCAGACTTCAGTGGTAGCTCTGCTCTAGATAAAAGGATATAGTTCATTCTGAATGTCTTACGAGTGTTAGTGGAAGAAAGCATGATTACATCCTCCTTCATTGATACCGCACAAACAACACCATAAAATCCACATCTTCCTAAAGGAGAAGGCTGATGGGGTAGAAATCTTACTGTCTCTAAACAGCTTCAGTTGCAAACGCTCTTTTCTCCTTAACAGCCCTTCTGTATAATAACTTCCATTCAGCTTGAGGCAATGATAAAACCTCATTTCAAAGCAAGCCCATTCAAGGTCACCTTTGGTAATGACACTGCTTTAAATCTTGATAATCTGACACATAAAATCATTGCTAAAAATCTCCCTTTTTTCTCAGATATATTCTTCAGCAATACTTACACTGAATGGCAGTGTTCTTTCTCTTCTTTTCTGACCCTGCCTGCCCAAAGCACGGTTAATGTGGACAAGCTGTAAATCAGAAAGCACCACCAGTCAGATCTCATTCCCTCTTTGCTTTGTAGCCAGATTTCCCCATGAGGGGTCAGAGACATTGGGTAACAGGCATCTCTGAACCACCTGTGGAGGATTTACAACTAAGAACTAACATCTTTACCAGTGAAAATCTAATTCTTCTCTCAAGCAACAGAAGGACACAGACCCAGCTTTGTATCCTCACATCTATCTGCCAACTTTCAGGGATATTTCAATTTGATATAATATTTTTAGGGACTGGCCCACAAAACTGAAGATTACCCCAGAACACAGTAAAGTCTGAGATCTTCTCAGTATTTTTTTGGTAGGAAAAGTCTTCCTGGTTAAACATCTGCCCTTTGAACTTATCGAGCCACTGATGAATGTCTCATGTTTTGTACAACTGAAGTCCCATTTGCATCAAGTACAGCAGAAGTGTCTCAGGGACTGCAGTGGCTGTTTTAACAATTACTGCAAGCTCTTTGCTGGCCCGTGGATCTCTAGTTTGTCTCTTGAGCAGTCAGCACAGCCTCTTGCTATAAAGGGGGTAAACTGAATAACAAGAAAGTCAAGGACACTACGAAGGAGACTGAAAACAACTTGTTTGGCACTATTTTTGACATCAATACTCCCAAAGCAGGAAGGTGCCTTAGTGTAAATGAGGAGTAGACATTTAGCATCTTTGCCTTTATGAAATTATTAGCTTTAGTTCATGTTTCTAATATACTATGCAAATGCTGATTCACTTTACTGATTTATATGTACACTAGGAAAGTTAATTCAGAAGATAATAATCCAAGTATTTCATTTCAGCACAGTGCTTTTCCCTAGAAGCCCAGAAAAGCTGTGTTTCCTTTTGACAGAGACCTATACAGTGACAGCAATGTTTCTATTTTCCCATTCTTTTCACCATGTTCCTCCAGGTCAGACTTTTTTTTTTTTAAAAAAAAAAAAAGTGCACTCAGAATAAACACAACATCTATTTGTGTCCTGTGCTGCCACCTCTTCAGCTCCATTTCTCTGGAGCAGTTATTCTTTTATCATGAATGGCTTATCAAACGTTGTCAACTCCATGTCTCTCCAGACAATTAAAGGCTGTAGATTGTATAATAAACTACTGCACTGTCAGTTGGCATCATAAACCACAAGGAGCCAGTTGTTCAGGATGTCATCCAGCCTCTGACCAGAGGCGAGGATGAAAGCTGAACTCTGACCCGAGTGAGTGATTGAGAATATACCGTTTGTCACTGTCTGTAGAAAACGTGAACTGCTTTCAGTGGCATCCAGACTTTCTAAACTTAGCTCCGTGCTAAAGTCTTCAGATTATTGAAACCTTTCAGAGGAGATGATAATGCTTTGTGTTTTATCCCAGGACAAAGTTTAATCAGTTTCCTTGCCAGAGGACCTTACTGCACGTTTCTGAAATAATAAAATCCTAGGTGTGTAAATTTGGACAGGAGACAGTCCTTCAGATTCTGTGCTCATGTAAGTGGGATCAGCAACCTAGGCTTTTCAGTTCAGAAGTTTAGTCTACTTAAAACACTCCATCACAATATCTGGCAGTTCATCTTCAGATAATTCTGGTGCTTTCTGCGTGTGTTTTCAAATGTTGGTCTTCCATGCATATATTTTACACATTTCTTATGACTCGGAAAGACCTGCAGTAACGAAAACATTTGAGTCAGGACTGAAAGTTTGGTGTGGTGCTGTTGCAAGGTACTGTCAATACCTGACAGTCTTTGCTGGACTTTGACATAATTTCTGAGTGCCCTCCCCAAGAGGATGAAAACAACAGTACCTATAAAACAGCAATTCAATTCTAGGCAGTCTCTCACCTTCATCATTTCACCCCCTCAGCACACAGAGCGGGAATTAGGTTGCATGATGCTCTCAGCCCTACAATTTGCAACCTTTTCAGAAGGTAGACTGCAGCCGTTCTACACCAGAACTTGTCCTCTTAGCACCTACCTCCGGCCTGTTTCTCACAGCTCTCTCTGAAATAACTAGTGTAACTTTTAGCTGAGAATCCACTGCTGCAAAATGTGGAGCTCATCTAGTCAGAGATGGCAGTTTAGTGTTGTCGTACCATTTCCTCCCACACAGACAGGTCTACAAGTTTTAAGTCAATTGAAAAAGAGCAACACTAGGATTAGGAGCTTGATATTGTTTCATCTGCATCAAGAGTATCCCAGCTTGAACGTGGGGCTTTGGCCCTCCTCACTGGAAGTAGTGGGAAAGCTGTTCAAAAATTCCAGGTCAGATACACAGCTATAAAGGGTGTCCTCTGTGAAACAGTCTATGTGAAGCCTTCCAAAGCAGATAAAAGGAATTTTGTTGAATTTTTTTCTTCTAAATCAAGTCCAGTGGTCTTGAGTCCAACCCAGAAACTACAAAACATACACATATAACAGATTTTTAATTGTGCAAATTTTAGGGCATTGAATCTATTGTAACTCAGTATTCATACTTTATCCCCCTCCTCTGTAACACTGTCTACTTATTTGACTGCCCTTTGCTGAAAAAGCAATATATAGAGATGCACAGCACTCACAGCACTTTGTCACACAGTAAGAAATACTAAAATACACACTTTCTGCAGTTTTGTGCCACGAGGAGTGATGTCTATGGGACCCTGAGTGACCACAGGAGTCAGCCAATGTGCGTGAACTTGAAGGAGTAGAGTCTCCAAGTACCTAATTTCATATACCCAAACCAGTGGCCCAAGGTCAGTGAGAAAGTCATTGTCACTCTGACATAGAGGCCAAAGAGTCCTGACTCAGTCCTTTGAGCTGACGACCCAGCCATGCTTCATTTCACATCCTTCTCAAGAGTCATTAAATGTCTCTTCAAGCGCAGCATAAAATTTGCTGCATTCAGTGACTGGTTTTTGTTCTCATGCGAAACTTATCAAGTCAGAGGTTCTATTAGCGCCCTGCAAAAAACTCAAACCAAAACAGAAAGTAAAAAAATACAAAAAGGAGAGTCATTTATTTCCCCATTTTAGTGGAAAAAAGCAAAGGATACCTTCTTCCCCATAACATACTCACTAACTGTACACACTACTATTTTAAAACAGAAAGAAACGTTCTTTGGAATCGCGGCAATAAAAGATGACCTTGCCAGATTTAAGCTTGTACTTGGAACTTCAAAAATTGGTCTGGTGAACAATCAAAAGGTATTTCTGATTTAAAAAAAAAAAAGACTTTAAATTGATGTGACACTGTATGTAAGAAACGACTATGTTGCCTAGCAATCTCCAGCTGCTTCAAAATTAAGCTTTTAAACATTATTTCTTTTTGTTTGACAAGATCAGCAAAATCCGTGAGTAACAAATACTGAGTTGATTCAAAGTGACTTAAATTACAAAATGTTCTAGTGTTTCTACTTTTCCATACATTTGTAAAATTACAGTATTTTGATTTCTATGTTTGCATTCTTAATTATAACACTAAAATGTTCTACAAAAAAAACAACCAAACAAAAAACAGATTATGCACTTCACAACTGACTTGTAATGCAATTGCACATGGTGACAGGGACTGAGATTCCCTCTGCTACTCACTATTTAACCATAACAGGAGAAGACTAGAGATTTACTTTACTAACTCAGAGTCTACTGACTAGGATCAGACACAGACTACTGACCAGGCACCAGTTTGCTAACTCCTGGCTTCAGCCCCGAGATCCCTACTTTGATCAACAGAACCTACCCAGTAGCCAGGTAGATTGTATTACTCTGAAACAAGTCTTTTTTTGTGCCATTGAGCCATCAAGTGGGAGGTGTTTTGAACTGTAAACCAGCTCAATGTACTTTTGAAATCCCTTAAAATTAATTCCTCTTTCTTGGTCCAAGTGGAAAAAAAAATAAAATCTTTCCCCCACCTTCAAATTCCCATTCCCTCCTAAAAAGTTTACTAACCCAAATAAGGGAAATCAGGAAATCAAGGTTATATTGACATCAAGGATTCATTCAGAAAAGAAGTATTTTGAATTAAGATTAAGTCGCTTTCAGACAAAATAAAAGCATGAAAGAACTTAGCAGGGGGAGGAGAGGAAAAGAAGGGAAGGAATGAGGAAAATGCCCTAATACCTCTCTAATACAGGAGAACATATATCCTCATGACAGAATTTCCTGTTCTTTAGGAAAGAGCTTTTTGATTCATCTAATTAGGAACAAAACATCAGTATGACTGCAATATTTTCACTCCTATTCTTCCTGCCCTAATTACAAACCCACTAGTTTTACTGACCTTAGCATGAAGGATGTCAAAAGGATGGAAAGAAGCCTTCATAGTTTATTGCTTTCGTTCTTGTACACTATACTAAATTACAACTAGTTACTACCCAAAACCAGCAGAAACCTGTTTCTGTGCATTCCAGTGGTCATAGTGTTAGTCCTAGGCATCATACGACTTACAGCTCTGCTATTAAGTTTCTGACATCTTTGTGTTTTTGTATTTCCAACAGTGCTGGCGACTCTACAAATCTCTAATGCTTTGTTGAACTATGTGCAAGTTTTAAAGAAAGAAAGGATTGACTTTGTGAATCAGGACAGTAAATAAAAGTTTATTTTTAACTGTGGAGAAAATTAGAAAAATCCCAGTAAAACACATTTGCACACAACATTATCAGTCCAATGTGCAAGGCACTAAACTATCTTCACCTGCCTCGTAACTCATCAGCTTGCAGACTGCTCTTTCAGAAGCTTGTGACTGGCCTACAAGGCATATTGTGAGCTGTTCTTGATCTTTTCATAGCTGACATAAGACAGCAGAACTTTCTCTCTTCTGTTAGTCACACAAACTACCTGGAACTCATGAAATGAGAAGACCATTCCTTCAGAAGCATACAGATAGATCATACCTCTTTCCTCAGCAAGAAAACATTCATAAAAGTTCATTGCCTTACCCTAGTACAGTAAGCATTTCATAATTTGCTAACAAACCCTTAATCACCATAAATTTTGCAGACAGACTCATGCAACAGTAAGAAGACCTGCTATACCTCGATGTCTTTCACTACAACACCTTACATTGTAAGCCAGTCTTACACCACCACTGGATTTTATGCCAACAGCAACACCCTCTGGTTTACAGCATCCACCCATGTTCTGTCTAATTCTTTAACCTGTTGAGAATAACTGTTACAGAGCTAGAAAACTACTACAAGTCACTCAAAACATGCTTCCAGAAAGCTTCACTGCTGAGTCAGTTCAAGAAATGACACTGAATAATATTAAAAAGGTCATAGTGAGAGGTTCATTCGTTGCTGCTTACAGCAGTAGCAGGCACAAGCTCCCATGACAAAGCAAGACCCTTTACACTGGACTCTGTACACTCATAATTGGGAGACAGCAAAGAGGTACCCAGTGTTGGGAACCTGCTCTACCAGCAGACAACTGCATCATAGAGAAACAAACTCATCATAATATATACTGTACCTTTATTCCAGAGGTATTATTGCAGCTCTAACATTGGTCTTGAAGTTTACACTGGCTTTGCATTCCCTGTGGGCAGCAGGAAGGAGATAGCACAGAAGGGTAGAGTAGGCAAGAATCATCCTCATAGTGTGCAAAACCCGTGGTGGACATGATAAAGCACGAAACAGCTGTAGCTAGCAATTATATTAAGCACCATGTGTCTACCTTTGCTGTTTCTTTATCCCCAACCATTTCCTGCAGGGAGAATTAAGAACAAATAAATTTGGGGCTAGAAATAGGGGTTTAACAGTAAGACCAGTAAGGCAAACAATGTAAGATTCTTAGGATCCTCTTCCCTAACATTTGTAGAGAACAGTAACCAAATGATCTATTTACTGATAAATCAGACACAGGTGTGAGCAGGCCCCTGGCAGTCAGAAGCCAACTGCTTGGGTTTGCGGAGATTCCAGGGACACCTCACAGCCCCCTTAAGAACTAACTTTTGTTCCAGCTGCTTCCTTAAGACCAGGTCCTCTGCAGGCATAAATCATTCCAAACTCCAGTGAATTCCTTGTAAAACCACTCCGATTTACATAAACAGAAAAACCAACCCTTTTTGCCCCTCCTTGCAATTCCAAGTGTTTGTTTCCTTTTTATCCAGCAATTGTGCTGCTGAATGCTAATGAGAGGAGAGGTGATGCATTCCCAATCAACCGTTTCCAGAGCAATTAGCTTGAGCATCTAACCTTCGCCCCCCCCACTTTTTCCGGTACTACACAGCCTCTACTATCCACGGATAGTGGGATACTGCATAGAGTATCTCAGCTGTAGCCCAGCTGTAATTATTTCCTCAAGTACTCAAGACATTTTGAAGAATCACAACCACCCCTCAGTGTTCTGATGGAAATGAAGTTGTTATTTTTCTATGTAATTATTTCATCATATTTATTACTTAAACCATCACTGAGAACAAAAGCTACACAGCAAAAGCAAGGCTTCATTTCACCAGGTGCTCTCCTGACAGTTTGAGGAAAGCTACTTAGAAAAGAAAAAAAAAAAAAAAAAAACAGAAAAAAACAATCAAAACCCACAACAACAAAAAAACCCACCTTTTCTTTTACCATCGCTGCTCTGACAAGCACAAAGGCTGCCTGACAATCTTGATAGCTCTATTTATGATGTTACATTATCCTGCAACTGTGAGGAATGCTATTTCTGCTAACCAGGCTTAGGTCTAAATAGAGCTGTGAGGCAAACTCTCTTTCTCTCTTTCCAACCGTGTGACCTCCTGGAGAGCAAACAAAAAGGGAATCGGAAACTACTGAAGGATTGCAAAGATGAAAATAGTGAGTGTCCCACTTCTCCCCCCACCTGGAGGCCAGTGTGTCTAAAGCAGTCTTAGACTGTGAAGTTTCCCTGGTGAGGAAACAGCAAATCTATCACCAAGCCATGAACAACTGCAATGTACAACATGATGAAGAAAGCTATTTCAGCAGCTTGCATTCTTTCTTTTATATGACTTCAAGTAGAAGGTGTCCTGGACATAGGTGATGGATTGTGGTCTTTTGCAACTTGAAGACAGAAAAAGAAAGGCAGTGGATTTCTGACTCAGCCAAAACAAGAGAATCCCAGCCTGTAAACCCCAGGCAGCCAGCTGCCTACGTTCACCAGATTTTCTCTCTCACTTAGGGGTTTGTTGGGGTTGTTGTCCATCAAATCACAAAATCATGCACAGAAAGTTTAGAAGGTGCTTCAGGATTTTCTCAGTGCCCACGTTCATACAAGATGTCTCAGCATCTCAGAAACTATAGGTATTGCTGGATGGAAATCCATAGCCTTCTCTGTGAGCAATACAACAATATTTTATGTTTATAAGGGACATTCCATAAGAAAAATCTTTACAAAAGACATCACAACTATTATTACCATTTTAGAAATGGAGAAAATGAGGTAAAGTGTCTTAGCAGAGGGGAACAGGAGCCAGATATTCCCTGTTCCGTCAGGATCATGCTGCCAAATACTTCCTAGCAGAAATAAATTTTTGTTAATCTCTAGGGCAAGCAACAAGGAAGTTCTGTCAGGAAAAAAGGCTGGATAAATAGAGGATGAAAAGGATTAAGAATTTAAATCCTCTAAATTTAAGGCCTATAGACTATTCTTTTGCTTACATCCTTAAACTGGTTTAAGTCAATTTGCTAGCTTTTTTGAGCCTAACTTCTTAATGAAACAGGACTTGTGTGATTGTGCTGTCTCTTCCTGCTAATAGTCTTTGAATGTGCTAGCTAATTTAAACCAAACACAGAAAAGGTGTGGAAGTTGCAAAGGTAATTATATTCCCATAGATCTTAAGACTGGTCTCAGATAGAGCAGAGTTGGAAGCAGATTAGTCTTGTCACTCAAAGAACCTGCCGGAAATGGCAGCAGACAGAATGTGCAGAAGAAAGATGACAAAACCATTTTTTTAAAAAGTCTATTTTTTTTGGCTTTCATTAGTCTTCAATTTCCTGTTGTTCAGTATATGTGTGAGTTTATATTTCAGTGCAGAATAGTGACAACCTATCTAAACATGCAGCAGATTCTCAGTTTGGAACTGGTGTTTCAAAGCATGCTGAAATCCATGTAGGTGCATAACAGTTAAAATAACGGCTATCTGCTGGGTTTCTGGCTGATTATTTTAGTATCATAAAACAGCTAATTCATCAAACTAAAATAATGAATTGATCAGATAAGGAATTTCCAAAGAAATAGAAGTTTTAAAGTGTCTACTTTTTGATAGTTGCAATCTACTATGAACAAATTTTATTCCTTCAAACTGCTATATCACATCAGGGATTAGACTCTCAGCATATCATAAAATCTTGGTCTAAATTTGACAAAGAGCTTCCCAAATTATACCTTCTTTTTAAAATGACAGGTACTAATATGCCAGATCTCTATTGATGTTTCCATAAACCAGATTCAACAAATTCCATTGCTAAATTTGTGGAACAATATCCTAACCCCCCTGTACGTTCAAAAGTAGCCCCTGTTGAAGCTGAAATATTTGTGGGCCTATAGACAAAAATAAACTACTTCTGAATGGCAATATAATCTAACACACAGTCTTGCATAATGACCCATTTTGTAACAAATACTCTATATAGTTTCTCTTATAGCTCCTGTCAATTATCACACAGCAAAATCATTCCCACCACAGCACTGGAGGTATTTTTAGTCCTTCTGACTGTTTTCTATTAACTCTGTTAAAAATTGCCCGTTGCCCTTGAAGCTACATATCTAAATAAATGGAGTAACTTGCTGAAACATGCCTAGTCCTAAACGTTAATATACATCATTCTGACATTCGCATTTATCCATAAACAGTAATACCACAAACATCCATGAAAATACTGTGAAAAAAAAAAAAAAAAGGATGGCAGCCCAGTTATCATATAATTATTTGCAAATTAAAGCAAGGGTGTGTTAAGCATTGTTCTCTATCAGAAACGGTGTAACAGAGCGTCCTGTCAAAGATGAAGTTACCAGAACATTTGTCAGATCCACATACACAAGAGAAATAGAAGCAACTGGTGATTTTGTGTAGAAATAACTACTCAGACAGAGCCAATATTCTTAACACGGATTCTGACTTACACTTCATCATTTGACTATAAATGAAGTACATACAGATGAGAAACTCTCCTTTCAACCTGTGACAAATTCTCTTAGTTCATTAAGCCTGTGGCTTAAGTACAATCTCGGCAATTGAGATTCAAATGGGAAGTGCAAAGTTTTCACCTTAGAAGTGTTCTAGATTTCCTTTTCTGCTTCAGCCCCTCTACAAGTCTATTCCTTGCATTGGTGATAAATTTTATGCTCATTTGCTTTGCAGGAGGGTGGGAATGCTAGAATTCCACCAAGCCATTAGTACACCCAACACAACACACTCCTAGGATTACAAATCTCTTGCCCCCTCAGTTGCAAACTTCCTGACTAAACTCAGGGCTGGATTGCCATTGCCTCACCAAATTCTCTCAAACAAAAAATGTTAGCAAAAAATTTAACTCACTAACCTGGATTATCCTGAGGTATATATGACTTCTAAAGTGTTTTCTACATTCATTTGATATCCAAATAAAAACAGTAGCTACGGCTACCCAGAAGTATTGAGGACTTTCCTGCCATGACAGTCCTCTTGGCCACCCTTTGGGGAGGTGGGGGCTGTCTGGTGTGTCACAGATGGTTTGCCTTTACTCCAGGATGTCATTCAGCTCCACTCATTCACATTTTTCTGAAGTGATGAAAAAAACTGAGATTCACATTTATGTTTAATGAATACAAGTCTATTTTCAGAGGTTACAACCTATAAACCAGATCTACACCAATGCTTAGGCTTCTAGTAGACTACAGGTTTGCAAGGTATGAAGAATATTTTAACTAGGAGCTGAATTACTGAATGTAAATATTTTGCCGTTGCAAAACTGAGGACATCCATGAATTACCAGAATAGAAAAGGTTGTTTTACCCAGAAGAAGAATAAAGCTACACTCATCAGCCCTCAGTACAGTCCTGCTGGTAGCTCAGTCCTTCACGAAGTCAGACCAGACAGACTGAGCTGTAAGAACAGTTACAAGCTCGTTTGGATGAGAACATCTCCAACAGTATTTACTTCAATTGTTGTTTTAAAATCACCTTATTCTTTCAGAATGTGGAATCTTTGTCTTTGAACTGCTTGCTTTCCTACCTGTGATCTAAATCTTGGTCTATGTATGGCCCAGAAGAATTGAGTGCATTATGAAAAATAGCAATTTATATGCAAATCTCCTGCTTTTTCCATGTAAATTATGTGGTTGTATTAGCGTATGAAGACAAAAGAGATTTTCACAAGCAGAACAGTGTTCTATAGCTATATGTTGATGAAGCCTACTTGGAAATTGTGATTTTTTTTTTGCCTTTCTTCCCATATTGTTTACCTGTAAAAAACAAATAATTCTGAACTATAAATATCATGCTTCCAACTGGAATGGAAGCATTCAGAAACAAGGTGAAACTCAACATTACAGGCAACTTTTTAAAATATTTGGTACAGAATGGTGATGCTTGACTTCCCTTTCATTTTTGCACTAATCAAGAATTCAAATCTTCTATTCACAAATTCCACCTTACACAAAGATGTGTCAGGAGCACAAAAGCTACTGAACGTAGGTTATTAGCCCAAGAGCATCACAGCACATAAAAGTAGTTTGACAGGTGTAGCTCCATATCTTGCCATTTAACTGTATCTTTTCAAACTCAGTTGTACTACTTTAAGACTTAGAGGGAAAATCCTGCCTAATTTGGTATCCCTTTTTCTTAACTGGAATCAGACTGGATTGCAACAGATCCCAGTTTTGCCAGAGTGTAGACTGAAACTTATTCAGGATTTCTGTGGAAATCTTGCGAAGTAGTTAATTTTTCAATTTCAAAAAGCCAAAGATGCTCACAGTCTAATATCATCATCTGTGTCTGGGGTGATGTGCTCTGGTATGTTTCACAAGACACCTGGAGTCCTGTGTCCAGCTCTGGAGTCCTCAACATAGAAAGGACATCGAACTGTTGGAACAGGTCCAGCGCAGGGCCACCAAGATGATTAGAGGGATGGAGCACCTCTGCTGTGAGGACAGGCTGAGAGAGCTGGGACTGTTCAGCCTGGAGAAGAGAAGGCTCTGGGGAGACCTGAGAGCAGCCTTCCAGGATCTGAAGGGAGCTCCAGGAGAGCTGGGGAGGGACTCTTTGTCAGGAAGTCTAGTGACAGGACGAGAGGGAATGGGTTTAAATTGGAAGAGGGGAGATTTAGATGAGATATTAGGAAGAAGTTCTTTGCTGTGAGGGTGGTGAGGCACTGGAACAGGTTGCCCAGGGAAGTGGTTGATGCCCCATCCCTGGAAGTGTTTAAGGCCAGGTTGAATGGGGCTTGCAGCAACCTGCTCTAGGGAGAGGTGTCCCTGCCCATGGCAGGGGGGTTGGAACTTGATGATCTTTAAGGTCCCTTCCAACTCTGACCATTCTATGATTCTATCATATTTGCTGGTTAGGGCTCCCCTTGGCAGTTCTGATACCATGGTGAAGAGTGGGGCACAAACCTAATGGCACGTCCATAGACTGAGGGTCAAAACCGTGTTTTGAAGAAAGCACATTTTACTGGTACTCAACCTAGAATGAGCTCACAGATGTGACAGACATTTTCTTTGTCTGTAGACCAGTCTTCCAGAGGAAGTGCCAGAAAGCAAGTTGTTTAGTGACATTTAAAGCTACGCTAGACAAATGGCTAGAAAATTCACTCCAAGAAATGATCCTCTATTGACAAGGGAATGAACTGTGTTACAGAATGGGGTAGATACTGCTCACACTTCCTTTGGACTAACACTAGTATTGCTAAGATAAAATACGACCCCAAAGGCCATTTCCATCTCTCTTTCTCATGATCCATTTTCTTGAAACAGAGCTTTAAGGTTATGCATACATTGAGTTATCTAAAGAGAAGCTGCTAGAGACAATGAAGAAAGTTCTTATTCAAACATATGGGTCTTTACTAAAAACAGACAAGGAGAAATTACTGTCAAGCTATTTGCTTTATAATGTGCTTCATTGTATCTCAGAAATAAAGACTCTACTTTTCCACACTCTGGCATCTGCAATTTAGCCATTACCGTATTGTCCTTGTTGGAATGGCAGTTTAAGAATCTAAATTTGTTAATTTTTTTTTTTTTCTCTCGGGGGGAAACAAACTTTCTGTCTCTTTTTCAGTTTCTTATTTCTTTTATCCCAAATTGCTCAATTTCACTGTTAACTCCAGTTTTTTGTTTCAATCCCTAGAAATTTCCTTATTCCCTTACTACCTAAACAAGGTTATCTTGTTCTGCCATCTAGTGAATCACACGCAGAATAACATGCTTCTTACCAAACAGCTGGAAACATCTGAAGAGCCAGTAACCAGTGTGATTTCTTTAAAATCTTTCTCTCCTATAAATTTGTTCTTTCATAAAACCTATAAATAAAAGGTTCCATCTTATTGTAGATTAAGGTATCTTCTCCCTAAACAGCTAAACCTATTATTGTCATTTACCATTTGATTTACGAGAGGTTTATCAGGTTTCATCCTGTGACAGGTAGTAATTTAAGCATTACCTACCAATGCATTATAGCAAACAGTTTGATGGAGGCACAAGCATCTCCTTTCAATAGGTATATTCCTGTGATGGGCACTTGTGGATAAAGGTTCTGTTGTGCCAAGGTAATTAAGCTGTCAATATGATGTTTTGATACGCAGATATTAACAAGAAAAGGTTTTTCTGAGGATATACCACAGAAGCAAAGATGTTTCCTGCAACCAATTGAGCTTCCCTCTGGTTAGTAATGCAGATTTAGGCCTCACATGGACTAGCTGAGCACTGGTTTTACTGTGTTAGATGACTCTGCTATACATACAACCTACTAATAAATATTTCTTAATACACTTACAGTCTGATCTAAAGCCTACTGCAGTCAATGAAAAGACGTTCAATGTCTTTACATTGGCTTTAGTCCAGATCCTTATTCTCTAAAGAATTTTTAACTGAAAATTAAAAGATGCAAGTTAAAAACCAACTAGGGAGAGAAGGGGGAACGAATCTAATCCTAACACAGGCACACGTTAGGATTACATTGGAATTAAAACCCTTTGAATAAGACCATGACTCGCAGAAAGCATGGTCAGCATGCAGCTCAAGGCAAATATTAACACTGTGAAACATGCAGTTTCTGTTACTATTGCAGAAACCTTCTCCAAACAAAACTTGAAAACAACACAAAGGATCAAATAACCACAGGGAAAAAAAGAAAACCATACAAAAAAGACCTCACATTTTCTACCTCCTACATATGAATTAACTTGCATTAAAGGTACGTGGTCTTGGCCAATATTAGCAATTTCATTTTGCAGTTTGTGTGGGAATATTAGGAACAAAACCCGCAATGCTTGAATGCACCCCCACAAAAAAACATACTGATCAGTCTTTTCTTCTTACTATTTGGATGATGGGGTGGGGAGAAATAAGCAATACTCTCAAATCAAAAGATCTGGTCATTTTAGAGCTGCATTGCTGTGGTAGCATAGTGCCTTTGGGGTCTGCCAAGAGCTTTTGTTCACTGGTAGAATCAGTACACTTGAAGGTGTTTTCTGCCATGGAAGAGGTATTATAAGCAAAATTAGATTTTCATTTGCTGTGAATGACATTAAAAAAGGCTTTTAGCTACTTGTATATACCTAAATATATATTTCCCCAAATCTAAAGAGACAGGACAAACACAGGGGCAAAAAAGTATGCTTGAAAATGTACTTCTAAGCTTCTTCCAGAAATATAATATCTTTAAACTGATTGCCATAGTTCAGTACCCACCAAAAATATAAACCAAACCCAGGAGGAAGCATCCATTTACCCTGCAGAAAAGTGCCCTGCATTATGTCTTACTTGCAGGCAATTGAGAAAAGCAAGTTTAACTCAAATCACCTTCCATGTAATTGTGCTCTTGGTCATAATGGAATATACAACCCTAAGTACAAATTACTGACTTTGTGGAACTGAGAGCTGCATTTGGCAATCAATGGGGCTCTTTTCCTTCTCCATTTCTGACTACAAAGTATTTCTATTTCTACCTCCTCCTGTCATATTCATTCATAATGACATCCAAGGTAGATTCTGTTGCAGATTTTCCTACAACAAAAAGTTCTGGTTCACTCAAAACACAAATGATTCTTAGACTCATTTCCTAATAAATAAGGGTTCTATGATCATATTCTAGATGCACTTGTCTACTGCCTGTCTGCTAGTAAGTGCTGAACGTATTGGTCAACATACAATTTGATAAAAACATAGGATTCCAAATAACATTATTTTTTTTTAAATTACATCAACAGGCAGCTGGAACAAGGAGAAATAGATTCAGTGTTCTGGGGAGAAAAAGACTGCAAAAGGGATCTTAGCCCTAAAAATTAGCTGTGTTAACAGCTCTTTCATGGCCTTTGGGCAATGCCATTTCATCCCACGGCAAGGCTTGGGTTCTGGCTGAGCTACATGCAGGCAGGCACCACAGCACCCAGAAACCAGCCTGCAGGCTTCCACACTCCTAACCAGAACACTGAGTGCACACACCAGCCAAGCATCTCAATTTGTAGTAATCACCACTACCTCAGTAGCAGTTACTTTTACTAAACTGCACATCTATCAATAGAAAAGCCCTGAGCACAGACAGCCAGTAGTTGACAGCAGTGACTTAAGACACTCCAGTTGACTCTAGGAGCCTGGTCAAGGGAGCACAGTGGTACCAGAGGCATGCAGGCTCTTTCCAGAATTAAATGTCTGCTTGCTTCAAATGCAAAATTTTAAGCACAGAACTTTGCAACAAAACTAAAGTAAGGCTCTCCTGAATTTCTAAATCACAAGGATTTTTCCTCAAATTTTTATTAATTGTTAGAGAAGATGGACATCAGTATCAAAGACATCACCTCCAACACAGATGCAGACACCTTCCAGCATGGGAGAAAACAACTAGCACATAACACATAATACGCTAGTTTCCAGTACCTGAAGAAAGACATTGCTAATGGATGCCCTTCTCAGATGACTTCTTGCCTGATCCTGCTTTCACTGAAACCAAGAGCCTCATGTTTTTATGTCAGTGGGATTCAGCTCCGAGGTAGTGAAGTCTTGCAGCAAAGCAGGACTGGAGCCCCTGCACTCATTAAGGGGACGGCCGGTTTGCAGGGGCAGTACGGAGAGGAGCACAAGAGACACAGGGATTCCGCAGGGCAGAAGAAACAGAAAGCGTGTGCCTTGTCTAACACAAACCACAAGGTTAACAGCCAATCTGACTAAATAGGCTGGATAATGCTTTGTCTGATAGTCCTACTAAATGTGGAATTGTATAAGTTTGATAGTTTTCTTATTCAGGTATTTATTAATGCACTGGGGATTTCCTTTGCTTCCATAGTTTGCTGAAGAGTCCCAGATCTAGTCAGAGATAAGCATATTTTTGAAGGGTTTAATTTCTAGAATTTAGCCATTCATTTCTTGAAGTTCATGGAACGCAAGGGCAAACCTGGGTTTACTAAATTCACTGAAAAAACTCCTTCTTACCTCAATCCAAAGAAAAGCATATTGATAGGACAAATAAATCTAGCTGGAAAAGATTCTGCATAAATGAAAATTTTCGAACACATCTTATATCTAGGAAGTCAGTAAATGTGGAAAAGTCTTATCCTCATCAGACAGAAATAAAAACATATTTGTTTTACCACTTCCCCTTCATTTTCAGCAGGTGTCAAAAACCTTGTTCTCACCTTTTAAGTACAAAAATTGTCTGATAATACTAGAACAAAACGTGGAATTTAAGCTTGCTTTTTACAATTCATTCCCAAATTCTGCTCAGAATCCAATCTACCAAACTCTCAATATGGAACTGGAAAAGGAAAAAAATAAAGAAATAAAATAGGGGCAGAAAGAAACATGGAAAGAAAGTGAGAGAGAATTACTTGTCTTCTGCGCTCTCCGAAGTTTTAACATCAAGTAACGCCAGCACCATGACAAGCTGAAATTAGGCAACATAATACAAACATCAGCCACCTCCTAAAAATGACAATAAATTTTGTCTATTTCAGTATTCAAATCAAAAAGTCAAAAAGTATGGAGGTTACACTTAAGGACTCTTTCAAACATTACATAAGTTCTGTTGCATACATTACATTTTTATTGCTTTTTACCTTCCTTGTGTTGTAATTCTTTCAAATAAGTTATAAAATATTCAGTGATTTTGTAGTTTGGACCAGAATATTATGATTACATAGGCTTACAAATTCAACTGCAACTTCTGAGTTTGTTTTCTACCACTGTCATCTTTATCAGCAACAACAAAACACCTTCTGAAACTCCTTGATGCACACTCACTTCTTCAAACCTGTCTACTGACAAGTAGCAGAGAACACATAAAAGACTTTGTCAGGTATTCATGGCAGACAATGTCCTGTGAGAAGCATCCTGGGTTGATTTCAGGAAAACACGACATAAATTAAAGCATGTATACTGGAAATGAATACGTCTGGCATACCTGGTGACTAAAGGAAAACCAGCACTTATCATACATAGTATGTTTAGGATGGGGGGAACAGGGAGAAGAAAATCATCCAAACTTTAACTCAGCACAAATGCTGGGATCTATTTTTTCCCCCACACTTGGAACACAAGACTATTCAGAGATGATACCAGTGAGCAAAGAGGGAATCTTATTCCTTACAAACCCTGTAGCAAGAAGGAACAACTACAGTCCTGGTATCCTTGAAAAAGAGGTGCTGGAAACCCTGCACGGACTCAGCCACACAAAACCTATCCCAACCACTGAACGCAGTTAAAGCATTCAGCTAAAAGCCAGACTCACGTTGAGTAAAATTTTACCCTGGGGATTCCATTATGGTTTCACAATCTGCCCTAAAGATGAGGGGATGCTTCTAAGGGAATGTTTGGATGTTTTGCTACCAGACTGTTCAGATAAACAAACACTTTCATGCAATGTTGGAGTTGTTGTAGGTATTTCAGGTTTCTGGAAACACTGATGTAATTATTCCGACTTGCTGGTACCAGGAGCAAGACATTGCTGACTGGTGATACCATGTCTCTGCAGACAGCTCCCTTCAGCAATTCCAGAATCAAGACTTTACTGTCCAGGCAGTGTCCCTTGCCTCTGGCAAATTTTTGAAACTTTTCAGTGCCAAAAGGTTAAAAAAAAAGAACGACAGCAAAACCAACAACAAATAAAAAAGCACAAAACACACAAAACCCCTTGTCTCTACTTATCCAATCAAAGGCTGAAATAGTCTGCATCACCTGATAAATGCACAGAGCCTGGAATGTGTCGAAGCAGTAAGAGCTGCTGACACAGCACATGAAGTCATCGCCACCTGAGGAGACCCTGGCACAGACTCCCACTGGGTAGCAGAGCAGGCTCCAGTTTCATTCTGATTGCCTGTAGCAGGAATGTAAATCAGGACGGCTCAAGAAAGGTGAATGAAGTCAGCTGCATATCAGACCAATGTAGGAGATCACACTCAACACTTGCTCTCTTGTCCTCACCCGGTGCTGTGAAACACTTCACAATATTGTGCTCTCAGCGTGTCTCCTGGCTACACTTCCTCCTAGGCAGCCAATTCTGCAATAGAGTGTGAACTTTATCTAGGAATTTAAATAAGGAGCAACTGTGCTGTAAATCCAGTGAAAAACCATGATGAAATTGAGCCTGTAGCTCCACTAGGATTGCATTAGTTCAGTGTGTTTGCAGGTGTTTCTATGTACTATCATAGCAACACAAAAGAAGAGGAGAATTAAGTGGGAAAGGAACAGAGTGAATTGCAAAATAATTTTTTGCAGATCAAAATACTGATACTTTAATCAAGGGGCTACCCCCCAGTGGCAGATTTCAGCTTAGAGCAGCAAAACCCAACTAGCTGCACATTTCAGGAAACCTGAGCTTTGAGCACTCATCCCTTCTACCCTACCACTGTGTTATAGCTTCTGGTTGCTCTTCATCTCCATTCCAAAAACCGCAGTCTAAATCATAAGCCATCCCAGTGCCATTGCTTCTCATGGCCTCCTGTAGTAGATTCCTAACTTCACTGCCTAGAACCATGGCCAACGGGGGTGAGGGAGGTGATTCTGCCCCTCTACTTGACCCTGCTCTGGTGAGACCCTACCTGAAGTCCTGCATCCAGTTCTGGAGCCCTCAGCACAAGAAAGACATGGACCACTTGGAGCATGTCCAGAGGAGGGCTGAGACAGAGCGGGTCTAAGAGTGGGCAGAAGCAAACAATATGAGTCTTTATACACTATCTACTAAGAGCATGGCATAATAGATGACTGTGGTCATCAGTTGTTTCTTAACATCTCTGTCAGAGAGGCCTCACATGTGGGGAAAAAAAACCCAAACATACAAAGTATGCAGATGTCCACATCTCTTTTCTCCCCACTGCCTCCTTTTTTCGGTCAAAAGTAAAGCTTCACAACAAAATAAAACTGCTGTTCACAGCAGAATGAAGGAAAGTGAAGCACATCTCAAAGTGTGGGAAGCAGACTGGTGTACACTACTGTTGAACCAAACCGAAGAGGCTTCCCCTAAAATGCAAACTACAAAGTCTCTGATGGCCCATAATGCCATTAGGCAGGCGACTTCCTGAACCATAGTCATATTCAAATGCATTTTTTTAAAAGTTTTGAGCTCGCAACTACTACATAAGGACAATGTCTCCTGAAGCAGGAGTCACAAGTTCAAAGCTTAGGTAGCAATTCGATCAGCACCTTACAAAAGCAATAACCAGAGCCAGTGTCTCTCAAGGCAGGGAAATGGATGGTGTTCAGGCTGAAGCAAACAGCTGGCAACTTCCCTGCTAAGCAGCTTGGCTTCAGGGAAAACTATCAAAACTAGAGCCTCTAAAGAAAACAGAATGGTGCAAGTTCTGTTTTAGTGTATTATTTCAGAAGCCAACACAAATAATTTTAACAGCGCTTTTGAAGAATGAAGGAGCAGTCCTAAAGTTATAAAACCCATGACATTTCTCACATTCGTTATGTGGCAACACCTGCTTGAAGGATGTGTTATTTGCTAAAAAGCTTTTAAAATGACAGGGACATTGGGCCCTTCTGATCTCATCTGTTGCAGGCCACTATCCACACTGTACATTCTCCACTGATTGTATCTTTAGCTTTGTTGTGTTTTCAACCCTCCTGCTACCACATTAAGTATAGCTTTAGACAGCTTCTTGGCCCAGGCTCTGAGACTTTTGCAGGGTCAGGGCAAAGCAGTAGAGCTCTTTATGATTTCATGACAGACCACAAAAAACACTGCACAGCTACCCGCTGGTTCTGTTTACACATTCTTTTAAAACCACCCAACAACTCTGGTCTGTTCTGCTGGCTGTGCTGCTGGAGGTGTGGCTGGTACCAACCCGCAGAGGCCACCAGACCCAGCTGAGATCTCTGAAGTGTTCCTTCTCATGCCAGCAGAGGGGACTTCCAGGACTGGAACATCAACATTTCAATAAAGGATTGCAAAATGCATGTTTTATGAATGTTTATTCTAATACTGTGTAATTTCAAACAAAAAAAAATAGGGCGATAGCCTGGATCCACTGAGATCAGTACAGGATTTATCACAGACTTCAACGTAAACTCTCAGAACAGCACTACTTTAGTTCATTAGAGTAAAAAGATATACTATAGGAAATCAATACCATGGAAGATTTAAGGCAGCAGTAGATTTAGAAAATACAGTATAACTACGTATCATGTCCTTCCTGGTCTGAAAACACGTTGTTAAATTTTCCTATTGGAGTGACCATACTGTTCAAGTTAGGGCTGGGGTTGTCCCAGCATGCGGCACAACTCAGAATGGCTAACGGCAGCAGAAATGGCCCCCTCACGCTTGATGAGAAGAAAACAACAAAATGCCACACAAACTGTGACAGAAAAATATGACTGCAGCATGGAGGAGAGACAGTAGTAAATATTTAGATGAATGACAGGAGGAAAAATGAGCCGTATCCAAGAAGGCTCATGAGGTATGCTGCTATAGTAGCTCTGAATGGACAAGCTTGCCCCATGCTCTTCTGCTCTACTGATGGGTGGTCATTTCTAAAAGGATGGTGGATTTCCATTGTTCCCCATCCTATGCAGCCATCAAAGCTTTCTACTAGGCCAGTTCTAGCAGTAGTTCACTTTGATCCAGCCACTTATCCAACAGGGAGCAGAGTGAAGGAGGTGAATCACTGCCTCAACTTGTAGGAAGGACAAATTGGGGAAAGCATTATTAGAAATTGGCTACTGGAAAACAGAGTTGCAGCAAGACAGAACTAGATCAAAGGCACACATTGCTTAAAAGGCACCCAAAAGCTTGTCTTTACCAGGAAGGACTCTATACTTGGACAGCCTGCAACGCAACACTATACCAGTAATGAGGAAAACAACTCTATTTTAACACTAAACAATCTTCCACTTCCCAGGGCAGGTTTATTTGATAATTCAGGGATACATATTATCATACAGATGTGCGTTTCTAGCACCACCACAGATATTCAAGACAAAGCTAATGAAAAGATGAAAAAAAAATCATTATTGTGACATATTTTGATGCTTTAAACTTCTATGAAATTCAGTTGTAACAAAATACCCATTTAAATATTGAAATTTGGTTGGTTGATTTGAAAAAAACAGGGCTACAGCACACAAGTCTTATTGCAAGGGTGAAGTCAGAGAGAACAAAATTCAAGCATGCCTAGGCTGACAGTAATCTTTTATGGAAGATCAGGCCTTAAGAACCTTCTAATATTGACTTAGGGAGAAAGAATCAATGCAACTGGGATGTTATTACTGGAATGAAAGTCCATCTAGCATTCCCCAAAGTAATGGGGAACTCATTCTGCTGGGTCAATGTACTAATAAATACAAACACCAGGTGAAAGAGTACCTGAGCAATTTATGGGGGTGGAGAAAAGGAATAAAAGCCTGGAGTACAGACAAGGTAACGGGATTTGTGGAACCAAGCAAAAGCAAAATAATGCTCCCTTTCTATTCCCATTCCCTATTCTCTGTGTTCCACAGAGATGCTTGTGGGAAGATGGCTGCAAATACGTGGAGTTAACTTTTAGTCACAACACAAAAAATGTTATTGGTATTTTTTTCACCTTTGAGCCTTCAGAGAGATACAAAAAAACAGGTAATGTTAAATATTCTCAGAGTTACACAACCTCTCCAACTCTTGAGAGAACACACTACACTTCACAATTTTTTATGTCACCTAGATTGCTCAAATTCTAACAGCTTTCTAGGAGAGGACATATTAAATTAATTACTAAAAAGCATGGAATATTTACTTATTGCCTCTCTTTATGTTCTGAGAACTAATTGAGTGGGGGTGTCTTGCCAGTTTTCTAGTATTCCTTTTCTGTTTTATGCGACTTGCTTCATTTCAAGGAATCATTTGAATTTGGAATCTCATCAACTTTACGTGTTCAAAGCTGTCGTTCTAATTAAACTTTTGCAAAGGTAGATGTTAACTTTTACAGTGGCTATAAACTAGAACATGAGGAAACAACCTCAAAAAAATATAAGCAAGAAAATCATTGAAACTAAAAGAAGGGAGAAATAAGATTAAACTAAAAGAATAAAGAGGATCTCAAGCATTTCTTGGAGGACGTGCCCACTCACACTTTGCTTCTTTTCACCTGACACCCTTCTCCCTGCAGTAACCATAACTGCACATGGCAGTCAGCTTTCTCCTTGTGTGGCTCCATCGAAGTGGTTGGATCTCAGTGTTGGATGTCCCCTCCATTTAACCAGGGGAGTGTGGGGCAGGGGGAGTGTTTCCGCACACTCAAGCCTGATTTCAGTCCTCTCCTTTTGACATTTTTTGTGGCTAACAGCTCAGAATTCAAAGGCTGAGCCACTTCTGGAAGGGAGAGGAAAGCGAGTAAGAACTCAAGCTTGCAAAGAGAGAATCACCAGAAGATTACAACACACTCAATCAGTGGAGCTATCATAAATCCTCTGCACATCGAAAGATGATTACAGGCCACACACAGTCCGTGATAAAAACAGATAGCTTTTTCTTCAAAATAGAATAAAGGCTGAAAACCTATGGAAAGGTGTTCTTAACCATTGTGTCTCCTAAAGTAGTAGCCATCTGTTATCTCAGCAAGACCCAGACATGACCTCTCACTATGTAGCTCAGATGCAGGGTACATTTAATCTTGCAAACTACCAAGGTATGTTTAGGATCAAGATATATATGTATATTAAAAAAAAAAAATAGTAGCAGGAATGGGAGACAATGAGATAACACAGTGTCTCAAACATTCCTCATTCCTTTGTTCACAAAGTTGGTATAAGGATAACCATTACACAAGGAAAGAACTTGCAAGTTTGTCATCCGAAAAAAATTCAAAAATTCAAACATTAGAATTAAGGAAGTTCGAAGGACTCAGATTTACATAAAAACTTGTAACGTAGACTGCAACAACTAACATCACTCGGACTTGCTGTTAGTTAGGTACAAGGCAACAAAAATATGAAGACCACTTTACTGCAGTCGCTGCCTTCGCTGTCCTGTAAGGAAAGAGTGCCAGAAGATGAGTGTTTGACTTCTGCACACCCCTGCTTAGGAGCTGATGAACCCTATTCTAGCATAATAATTAGCTTATATATTGTCTATTTTAACAAAAAAATGCAGGCAAATAAAACTTTGTTTATTGATTGCCTCATTTTAGATATTAGTAGTTAGTGACAAGATTTGTTCTCCCTTTTTCTCTACAGGAAAAATTGTTGGCTATGAACTACTATTCAGGAGAGGAAAAGCTACAGCTTCTTGCTGGGTTAAGACTAGTTAAAACTGTTTCACTGTAGCTTTTCCATTGACAAATGTTAAAAATTAATAAGCAATTTGTTGTTTGCTAGGTTCAGTGTGACTGGTATTTGTTAAGCCACTGTAAAATACAATGAATAAACGACTCAGGGAGCCAAGCTGTCCATGAGCAATTTCCAGTTTTCCAGCCTGTGTTTGTGTCAGATCTTGCCTATAGCAGCACATGGGACTTACACAGAACAGAGACTCTGGGAGAAGACCTCACTAATGAATTACACCCGCTTTTGTATCTGGCCAACAGCTGAAAGACGAGAATGTGGTCATAAAGGGGAAAAAATAAGAGGAGGGAAGGAGGAGGAACACAATAAAAAATAGTTGGAAAAGCCTTGAAAGGAAATAATGAAACATCAACATCCTTCACTTCTCTAATTGTTTTCTTTCACTTGAAAGCAAGTCTGCATGGAGTCCATCTCCCCAGTTGTCCTGGTCTGAGGTAAAACAGAATGAATTTTCTGTTCAATAATTTTACTTTTTAGCTAAACCTCCTCTAACAAACCACAACACCAGTACACAAGAATTAGCAGGCCTAAAGATGAGAAAGGGAAAAAATAATTACTTCTATTGTATACTGAGGAAGTGCATCCAATTATGATGACGAGTCATCTGCTCTCTAGGTGACTATGCATATCGAGTTGTGCTGATAATTTTAATCAGAAACATATATTTTTTAACAATATTTGCATTTATTTTAAGCAATTATTCCTCTTCTTTTGTATAATTCTCTGAAAAGTCTTACCAGGCACAATGTACCCTTGAGATCTATGTTTAGATACGACCAGCCAGCTGCTTTTTAACAACCAAGGTGAGCCAATTACATCTGAGGGAGAATCCTATTTTCCCTTAGAATCTGCAGATGCCTCTGCAGAAAGTCCACTGGGAACTGGGATGCATCAGACAGACTTGCACCATCTGCAGTCATGAACTTCCACTTTAGTCTCCAGAAACAGACTGTCAAGTCAGTAGGGAGCAGAGTTAGGATAACTACCCCTGCTCTCCACATAAATTTCCAGGCATCTCTAATGCTTGTGGTACTACACCCAGCTTTTCAAGCTCTGTCCCTCAACAGAAGAGCAGGAAAGATATCAAATATTTTTGTCTCTCTACCTGTTTGCAGAGGCAGAAGAAGTGAATACAGCCCAATCTTCCTGGCCTATATTCAGGTGCAGTCAGGCAGTAGGAATTGACTACAGAATCCTGCAGATCCTCTTCCAAATGGGAATAACACAGAGAAGCATGGGGGAGGGACAAAAAAACTTCAACCACGCTGCTCCACAGGCAGCCTACAACTGAAAAATGGTAGCAAGCCTGACAGCTTGACTAAAAGCCTGTTGTGTTTATCAGCCAGTTTGGCAACAGAAGAAAATGGTAACTTAGTCTTCTAAAACATGAAAGAAAGATTTCAGATGCAAAAGATTTTTTTTTTCTGAGGGACACCAAGTAAAAAAAATGACTTCTATAGTAGACAGTCTTTCAATTTCAGCTCCAAAATGGTTCTTGGGTCTGTAATTGTTCTAAACCCCTTCCACAGATGAACACTTACAGAGTAGAAAGGACTAGACACAATTATTGCTGATGTAACACCTCAGTTATTAAAGCATCCAGCAGCTGACCTGTGCTGTGCAGTCACTGTCATTTCTTGACAGGTCTAGATTGACTGTAGTGCACAGCATTTTACCTCCCATCTCACACATGCATTTTAGACCCCCACAAGGTACGTCTGAGCTCTGGAATAATCCATCATGTAACACATCCATCAGGTACATATTATTGCTTATCTCCAAGCAAATAAATTTGCTTTCAAACAAGTATTTTCTTTTTTGTACACATCAGTCTTTGTCCAGTTATACACACAAAAGAAAACATGAGAGTAATAGCAAGCCTTGGAAGATCAAACAGTAGTATATTGCACAGTAACCTCCAGAACAGATAAACTTTTGATGGAAAAAAGAACCAGCCTCAGGCCCATGTAAAAGATACAAGCCAAGTCATGATTGTCCCCCCACTACCCTCATGAAGTCAAATTCATTAGCACAGCAGTCCAAGATTAAAGGCTGTGAGACAAACACCTTACCATGACCCTCAAGGCAACCAGAAGTCAAATGCACTGAAGCTTTTGAAATTCTTACCAGTCATCCAACGTCAAGTGATTTTCAAGCTTCCTCTTTTGACAAGACAGTACAAGTGGGTCAGGATAAAACACCATTGTCGACTAGTGGGAAACAGCTTATTTGAATTGATTTCAGCAGAATTAGGAACCCTGGCACTTCATTTTTTTTCTTTTTAAATATCCACACAAACAACTACCAGTTGTTTCAATCTTTATGGGAATATGCATATAAACTAAAGAGATGAGCTGTCTCTAGTAGCCCTTAAGAAAACCAGCTCAATAACTTTGAGGAACAGTTTTCATTTCATCAGGAGGAAAGGGAAGATAGGAAAAAAAATAACCAAACCAACAAACAAACAAACAAACAAACAAACCCACATACACCCCTAAAACCTTCCCACACAATAGAGAATACTCCGTAAGAAATCATTTTTTCCTTCCTTCCACAATTTTCCCAGCAGACATTCAAATCATTTTTACAGAATCACAGAAATTATTCTGCTGTGGTGTATCAGCAGGGGTACCTTTCAGATGGGTTCCATCCCTCCTTTTTTTTAATGACTCATTAGCAACATGCATATTTCTACACATCAGCTTGTCCCTATGGCCAATAAGCCAAAATGTAAACGTTAAGGTCAGTCATATTTACATGTCACCACTTATGCTAATCGCAATCCCAGTACCTTACCCTTTAAGGAATGTTATCAATCATTTTGAATATGATTAAGCAATAAAGTGAGCGAACAGCTCAGAAGGTGATCTCCCCTAATTAATGTTGCATTGTACTCCATCTGTTCAGAGAAATGCTTCGTATTGAGCATTCCTTACCTTCCCGCAACACACAAAGAAGTAAACATGAATAAGGACCTTTTCATCATTACTCTTGATGGCACAGACACGCACCTCCAGCAAGCTGCAGTTCCCTGAGCGCGTGCTTTCCCAGATGTAGTCCAGATGCCTCCTTAATGCATATGGCAGGAAATTCTTTGCAATCTTTTCTGTTTCCCGTATATTATTGGTTTATAATTGCTGCTATCCATCATAATTTTTTTAGCTACTGACTACTGCCCCTGCTTTGCAGGTGTGTGGAAGAAACGCAGGCCTACCAAATAAGCTAGTTTTACATCTGTCTTGGTGGGGAGCAGCATAGCTAGTCTCTACTGTTAGCTTAAAGGAAGCTTTATTGGCAAAATCTAACCTAAACAAGACGAACATAGCATTACACAGAGTCCAGAGGAGAAATATATAGTTCTTAACAGACAATTAGGTTGTTTTCATGATAACTGAATTTATTTGACTGTTGCCTGGCTGGAATTGTGTTAATCCAAAGCTCGAGCACAATGCCTGATGGGGAATAGCAGCACAGCACAATGGATACATGCTCAAGCTCTACGGGAGCTCTTGTGTCTGTAGTGCAACACACAGATTACATTTTTGCTCCCAGCAGCAGTCTGTCTGTGTCAACATGGTGCTGTGCTCTAATTAACCTGGCTCTGGAGCTGACTCAAGGATTCTCAGCAGAGACAGGGAAATTACATCTGTCCCCAGGGTACAAGGCTGGATTGTTTTTATGGCCAAAGAGAGCAGGGGGGAAGAGGAAAAGGACAGAAGTACTGCACAGCTACGGAACTGTACGACAGTACCATCCTGGTACAGTCCTGGGAACAGACAGTCCTGGTAAGCAAGCCTGGATACCACTGGAGCTGGGAGACAGAGATAAAGTTTGTTGATGAGTCTACAACAGCTTCTGAAAGGAGGGACGATTGGTGAGTTTGTTGTTCCCAGCAGAGCACTGTATGTGATGTCCTAATTTACCTTGAGCCTATTTGCTACTCAGTGACTATTCTGACTCTGTCTTTTTTAATAAGTTTCGTATTTTGTCTTTCAGTACACAGTACAGATGGACCATAAAAGTCTCACAACTCACTGGTTTCTTTAGGTTATTCTATGACCTGCAGTTTCTCAGGACTTCTCAGAGCTCTACTCTGAAATAGTAGCATCAGTGCTTTTCTTGTGCTCAGAATCTGTAAAGAGCTTCCAAGACAACAATTGTACTGTGGTATTCCCTGGAACACTTTACTGAATACCCCACCAACCATTAAAACTTGTAACTATGGATTAAGGAGCAGCTTACTCAGTTTTAAGTGGTCTGAAAAGAGGTGAAAGTCTCACCAGGTCACTCTAAAGTTCTCAGTAACTGACACAGCTAAGTATAAAAGACCAGTAAAAACAAGACAGATAAATATTCAGAAAAGAAGTAACAGGAATAAACAATAAGACATCCATCTATCTGCATCTTTTTTATTATTATTCTTATCTTTATAGAATCCTAACCCAGCTCCAACAGACAGCACTCTCTTCCTCTCTTTGAGAAAAGAAATGGATAGTAAGGGTTTGGTGTGTTTGAGCTCATGCTGCCTCTTCCCCATTACTTAACTCTAAAGTTCAACACTGTGCTGCTTGGAAGTGTGTCAGTGTAGCCCTTACAAATCCTTCTCAGACAAGAGAAGGGATAAAAACTGAGTGAGGACCTGAGACCATTATTAAGCTTGTCAGGACCTTTAATCTTTCACAACCATAGACTTTTGTGTGTCTAGTGAAGATGTACAGATTATTAATTACACTGCCTCTAGCATCTTCCCCTCACATCAGAACAGCAAGGGCAACTACTCAGCATTGATTTTTTTTCTATCCTATTTTAGCTGTTTTACACTTTTCAGAAGTCACAGAAGGTGTGACACAATACCAGGGTTGGGTTTTTTAAGTTGGAAACAGGTCTTACAGTTTATTAAAATTTCTATGCTTTCTGCTTAGAATTGAACTGAATATTAAGAACTATTCCAAAACAAATCACCTTCACTAACATATCTCATGTGTGACCTCTACAGCACTTCCTTAATTCAAGTCATGCGTCTCCCTGGAGCACAATTTTCTCACCATGCTTATTATCATAGAATCATAGAATGGTCAGAGTTGGAAGGGACCTTCAAGATCATCAAGTTCCAACCCCCCTGCCATGGGCAGGGACACCTCTCCCTAGAGCAGGTTGCTCCAAGCCCCATCCAACCTGGCCTTAAACACTTCCAGGGATGGGGCATCCACAACTTCCCTGGGCAACCTGTTCCAGTGCCTCACCACCCTCACAGCAAAGAACTTCTTCCTGATATCTCATCTAAATCTCCCCTCTTCCAATTTAAAACCATTCCCCCTCGTCCTGTCACTAGACTTCCCGACCAAGAGTCCCTCCCCAGCTCTCCTGGAGCTCCCTTCAGATCCTGGAAGGCTGCTCTCAGGAGATATTCTGAAACAAGATCATGTATTTGTTGATCCCTAGCTCCAGTTCCTAGGTGAAATGACCAAAGTCTATTTAACATCCTGACAGTGAGAAAAGTTCAATAAAATAGAATGGAGTTTCATTCATGTCTCTCTTACATGGATTCTTTTGAAGACTATTAAGTCAAGAAAATTAAAATAGGCTAAAATATCATCTCACTCCATAGAAAATCCAGCCTAGAAAGCTTCAGAGAGTCCTCAGCAGAGACATTCAACAGCTTGGTTTGTCTCCTCGTGGTGTATACGTGGGTGTGTTTACTCATGCACAAGTGAAAAGGAAGCAGTTGTTTCACAAAGTTCTTAGTAGACCATACGAATAGTAAGTACATGTACTACTGATGAAAAGTATTTTTAGGAATACATTTCAAAAACTGTTTTCTTAGAAAAGCATTCTTACAGCATGGCTTGAATTCACTGCTGTTTTAATATTCACAGTTTGTTTCTAAAATGCAGCAGTACTTACCATAAAAATAGCTGCAGGAAATAGTCCTTTATGAACAATCACTGTCATATGTTCATGTTTTCGGTGATATTGATTCGTTTCAGGAATCAGATAGGGTTGCTTCAGAACTCAAAAAAGATCATTTACTCTGGAAAAACAACACTGATGAATTATAAAGAGAAATAGATCAATTGAAATAGATTTGCATTGATTGCAAATCTTAATGCTATTGTCATATAGGACCCATTGCATGACAGCAGTCCAAGAAGAGTCCACCCCCCTCCTTCCTCCAGTGGTGAATTCTGTTACCACATCAGTTAAAAAAAAAANGTTACAACGAATTTGCTCAGTGTTGAGTTAATAAGGTAAGATTCTCCTTTGGGGATCAAGTGGTAAGAATGAGTTACACCCTGCACCTACCATGCAGTCAAGGTAACAAAGCCAGCCAGTAGTCACTTACCAGCATATATCCCTTGTCCTTGCCATTTTATACTGTCATATAGGACCCATTGCATGACAGCAGTCCAAGAAGAGTCCACCCCCCTCCTTCCTCCAGTGGTGAATTCTGTTACCACATCAGTTAAAAAAAAAAAAAAATCACCGTAAGTTAGGACAGTCTTTGGCTGTAGATTAACACACACTTTAAAGCCAACACTGCCCTCACGAAAAGCAGTCTTACTCGACAGCTGCTTCTTCCTGTCCTTCACCACCCCATTTCTCATCCCAGCAAAAGCACTTGTACAGCACCATGGCAAAACAGACTGGGTAACAGATGCAGAATAGAAACTGACCAGTCAAAAATAGCACTTAATTTTAACCCAGACTAGTTTCGACTAGTAAATTCCAAGTCAGTGTGCATATGAAATGACAGACTTAGTCTTTTCCTAGCCAAAACATATAAAGAAGATGTAGACAGTTCACACAAGCATTTCTCATGAGCTAAAACTTTCTAAGGGAAGGAAGCAGACAAGGAATAGAGAAAAACCTGTGCTGACTCTCACTGTTCATTAGAGCAATCCCAGTCCCCTGTACTAATACAAGTAATCTCCCTAAAGCTGTACAGAAGAGATCACCTCCAGCTCCATGCTCTGAGGATGCTGCATCTCATGACCTGGGGAGTTTACACTGTCTGATCTAAGGTAACTGATTGCAATGCCAGAATTAAGAGCTGAAACTCCCAAGCTGTCCATTAAGCCTCCAAAGTTATCTCAGGGAACACGAACACACAAGTATTCAATGAGCTCTGGGGATTCTGCACTTATATAGAACAGGTAGACTCCCAACTCAGGCCTCAGAGTTATAAGGAATACACATGCAAATATGTCCTAAAAACCACCATAGACAATCCCAGAAGAAAAGACAGCTTCTCAAGAGGATGATCCAAAGCTCTCTTAGGAGATTTACCCTGCCACACTGACGTCACTTAGAAGTTTCCTTCAAACCTTCTCACATAAGCCATTGCTGTCTTTCTCCTTTCCTTAATTGGTCTGTAATGTTGTCCTAGAAAAGGGTCATCTCACTGTACTGTTTACCAGCCCAGTTGTGAATGCCTTTGCCTTTTGAGCCTTTTTAATCTTTATATCCCCCAACTCTCTTTCCCTCTTTCTAGAATTTTGGAACATTTGTTAAATATCCTAAGTGCACTTGGTTTTGCTGTTTGCTTGCCCAATCTCCCATCTATCATCTCACACATTCTTTAATTCAGCTGCACATTCTCTCGTCATTCATCAGTCCATTTACACATTCTTCTATCCGTCCTCACATTCTCTTTCTCTCTTCTTCTCGCTTGCTGTTCTGTCACCTCTCTCATTTTTACAGAGCTCTACTGCCTGTCTCCTGTGGGCTCCGCAATGCTGGTTCTCCCAGGGTATCAAACAGAGTGTCATTGTATACCATCTTGCACTCAAAATTACCATGAAACATTTCACAGCTAATCATACCTGCGAATCCAAGTATGTTTTATACATTCGGCAGTCCTGATTCTTATTTCATTCACTTCACAGTAAATTAAAGCAATGCTTGTGGGAATATACAGGTGTAAAATTAGTTCAAGTAAGATGAAAAAGAACTCCTATTTTCTACCAATAACATCATCATTAAAGGGCTAAAAAGGAAGTTGGATAAGTCAAAATCCAGCAACTCATCTTTTGAAAAGAATGAAAGACCCTGGAAAATTGAAGGATTGTTGTTTTCTTAGCAGAAGTGTCATAAAGAAACACTCCCTGAGCTCCTGTTATTTAGTCACAGAGACTGTAATACAATGGAACATATCTTAATGAATACAAAAGGCATGAGAAAAACACTTTAAAAATTTGTACAAAATCCAGTACAAACACAACTGACTCCACAGAGATCCCTCTCAAGGTTCACAAACAAGCACCCTAACTAATGGAACTAACAGGCAGAAACAGTGCTCGTAACAAACACAAGAATCCATGGAAACAATGAAAAAACAGAAGCAACATGAACATCATCAGTTATCTGCACAGGTCTTGCTCTGTTAGCACACAGGCGAGGCATGGAGAGGTGAGACAGATTCTTCCCACATAAAACACAGATAAGAGTGCTACGAACTGACCCGATAGACTAGACATCCACAAGATCTAAGAGACCAGATAAAGATTTAATTTGGAACTAAGATCTGAAATGACCTGAACTAATGGTCTTCTGCATAGACACTGAACTCTACAATAAAATTAACCAGGGCCAAGTTCATTCACTGAAAAGGCTCAAATAAAACAAAGGGGTTTGTGCGCTACCCTCCAACAGAAAGGAAGAAGAAAGATCTTTTGGAGGGACAGCTAAAGATGCAGCTGGAGTACAAGAAAAGGACAGTCAGACAATATAGCACAGATGGGACTGACGAAATGAAAATCCACAGAGGAAGGGAAGACAATGCCTACACCCAGAGAGCAACAACACACAGAAGGACTGAGAGATGGAAACCACAACACAGTCTTAGTGTAAGAATGATGAACAAGGAACAACGTGAGAGAAAGAGACTGAGAACAAATTCAGTTCAAATTCCCAAATGCAGAAAAGAAGAAAATCTCTCAAATTACCAGGAAACAAAAATTTTTTATTAAAAAGCCACAGAAAATACCATTTGATCATGAAAAAAAGGAGGAGGCAACGTCAACATTACATAATCACTTATCATCAGGTTAAGAGATCAGTACGATGAATGAACATTGCACATCAAGCTCCAAACACCGGTCAGGACATCATACAGAAGTCCTGTCTTTCTCTCCCTGTTTTACTCATATCAATAGTTTCATTGAAATGTGCAGAATTATGTGAAACAGAAATTAAAGTAGTTCTTCGTCTTAAAGAATAGGAAAAAAGAAACCTGTCAAAGCCAGGAAAACTGGACGAGGACAATGAAGACCACAGACAGGCTAAAAGACCTGACAGAAAACACTCAAGAAGCCAGACATCATCACAAAAGAAAAAAATGCCATGATTTTTCTTCCACAAACAGCTACCACATCTTGGCAAGCTTGAAATGCACTGAAGTGGAACCGAGTGGAGGCCACAGAGAGGAAGAGAGGGCAGCGGAGGTTATTTGAACCCAGGAATACGCGTCTTAACTGAGATACAGTCATGTTGAGCAAATGTTTTGGAGGTAATGGAATGCAGATTGAAAGATCTTGGTAGAAGTAGGGGCAAATGAGTTCAAAGAGACCTCATTGACTCTGTCATTCTTTCTTGACCTCCGAAATGCTTGCAGGTTATGATGAAAGCAGGGACACAGGCTTCGCCATACCCTTGTTAGTTAACTAATTATCTAAGGCCATAATCATAATGAGAGCTACACAAACAGCATTCAGAACATATTGTCATTCACCAGATCAAGTTACAGTCAAGGAAAACTATTTTTGTGGTTTATTTTCTCCCTTTCAGACTACTACCACGGAATTATGATGATGTGTTAATGGCTTGAAAGTACCTTTAGCAAGTTGGTACAAGGCTCAGCTTTCACTGATAATCAGCAGTTTGAATGAGCCCATAATGATGCTTTAGATTCAGTTCTGAGTGGCCAAGGGCCTTTTCCCTCTCCAGAGCGTTCATATGGTTTTGATTTTGTTGCCTTCTCAGAGAAGTCTATCAATAGTTTGAAGGGATGGGGAACAAGGGATTTAAGAGTGCCATTTACATTTCTTGGGGGGTAGTTTTCTAGGCTAAATGTTTTAGAATAATAGAATGGTTAGAGTTGGAAGGGACCTTAATGATCATCGGGCTCCAATCCCTCTGCCATGGGCAGTGACGCCTCTAAACCAGAAAGAAAAATATAAAAAGAAATCCACCACAAGCCCTAAAAACCCTGTGTATCAATGGATACCACTGTTCAATGTGAATGAGTGTTTAGTTTAAAATGCAAACCTGAAGCTAAGTGAAGGTAGTGATAGGAACACTAAAAATAATGCAAATTGCATCAGTTACCATTGACTTTTTCTGCGGAATAACCAGTTCTGTTCTAATTCTGCTATGGAATAAACAGAAATAAAAGTACTGCAAAGACAGTGATGGGCACAACCACAGATACCCACAAGTTTCTAAAGAGAAAATAGAACAACAGGGACTACCCTCCTGTGCATGTGTTCCCTACCACATCACCAGGCAAAAGCTGCACAAGGGCCCGTGGTGTGCGAATCACTTCTCCATGAGCATCCTACCCAGCTCAGAATCACCACATACACAGTACAACAACCACTTCGCCATGTCCTAGTGGTCTTACGAGTGAGAATCACAGCATAGAGATGGAAATCTTAAAGTCAAACAGGAAGCAAACAAATGCACAATGAAAGAAAGGGGGAAATAATTAATAAACATTCTGAGAGACCAAGGGGTACTGGTAGAGCGTTTTTTGTCGTTCAGAGAACAAATGAAATGAGTTCAACTAAGCACAAAAACAAGGATCTACCTTCCATCACCATGGCAGAAGTGGGAAGGAGTGGAGAACACGGCTGTTTAAATAAATGCCTTTATTTACATCCTGACTTGGACACTATGAACTTTTTAATTAAAAATTTGAGTATCTAAGCTTATGTGTGATAGAACTTGTTGGTTTATTGTTAGCTTAAAGTCTTGGTTTCCTTCAGGAAGAGAAGATCATAAGAGAAAGTCCTGGCACGATTCTCTCAAAGCTTTTGCCAACGTGGGGTCTTGTCACCTCCCTTTACAACAGTAACAGATGTCTGTAAGCCCACTCCATAAGCTCTGTGACATCTCATTTTTTGCACACATTCTATATTTGATGTCTCATTAAAAATGTTCTTTTGTGCTGTGTTTCATGGCAGAGGCTAAAGAGGGGACAGTTTCCTAGAATTATGTTTGAAAACTAGTCTCAGATTCCTGTTGCTGTATGTGACAGATGGCGTAACGGAGATGAAAGGAGGCCGTGGAAATTTTGACTAATGAGGAGAACATGAAATGTAGTTAGCCTTTGGAAATACCTTAAAGCAGCAAGTCCATATACTACCCTATGTTCTTACCTAGTTACTGTGCAGGATTTACCACTGCTTTATCTAAGCATTTAAAATACATCATTTCCACAGCACTTCTCTGGGGCATGGCTGCCTTTATTTATCCATACACACCTTAGACATGGAAGCGTTCTAGAAACAGAGTCTGACCAGTGTTTCTGAAGACAAGTCCAGAACTGTGCCATTGGTTCCTACTGGAATACTGTAAGGGTGTTGCAGAGTGTTGCTTACACCACCTCTCTCCAGGAGACCTGTGTATTTGCTTCAGGACATGTGACAAGTACAAAGCAATACTAGAAACAGAAGCCCAACAGATTTAATTAGAGGTTGATGTTTTAAACCTCCTTTTTGCTGATGTCTTCCCTGACCAATGGCTGGAATCAAGCATTGCTAAAAGGATCTTGAAACTGGTTCCAGGAGACAGTTAACAAACTATCACACTGCTATCTCTCTGCATGGTTAAGCAGGTATACCAGCAACATAAATCTATCCAGATCTCAGGCTCTGTTTGTCAAACAACTTGTTTGAGACCACTCAAATCACATTGGGAAGGAGGCATGTTAAATAAGATAAATAAAAATTATTAAAAAAAAAAAAAAAGAGCTGCATCGTCTTCTCTGGATGATTAAAAGAGTTTTGCTTCTTACAAGTTGTCAATACAGCATTTGAAAATAAATATTTATCTTATTTAATTCACATCTTAGACTAAAACTGCTGGACTGGGATCCTAAATTTAAACCTGAAGCAGTACACATGCTGTTCACTGTATTTCTGATGTTTCATTTTCAGTGGTTGTTAACAAACGGATTTTTTTTTTGTCCTCTCTTAAAGTCAAACGTCTCAAAAGTGTGAGAACATGTTGGCCAGCCAAAATGCTCCATTGCTTTCTACACTCTACATCCAAGAGTATTAATATTAAATTTCACATTTCTCCTCACACAGACCACTGCTTACACGACTATCATCATGAGAAATAAAAGAAGGAGTAACTTAACAAAGTACAGTTCTGAAAAGAAGCAAAACTTTCATCAGTTTTTCCCTCACATTGTTGGTAGAGACTTAATGGAATAGCTAGATTTTTCGCTCCAGGATGGGAATTCCTTCAAGAATCAGCAAAACCAGGGACTGTTTGGGAGGAACAAGTAGCTTCTCACTCCTTTGCCTTACTCTTTTAATTGACTTCCAGAATCCATCTCACAGTGAATGCTCTTCCAGGTTACCAAAAGATGCCTTTCACCTCTGTTGCACACTCCCTTCATTTCTGACAGAGCACTATATGTCCGCCCTTAGACATGAATATTCCACATCTGGACACCCGTGCTGTAACAATCCTTGCCACACCAGCTGAGAATACAGACTCAAAAATATACAAAAATACCAAGCATGCAGACAATGACAGAGAACAGTCACAATGCGAGTATAATACAATACCAGTTGGTCTCCATGAACACTATTTTTTCATTCACTCTGCTGTGAAATTTGTATTTTTGTGACTCAACTTCCCTTGCAGGCTTGGGATTGCATGTCAGTTGTACTGAATTCCCAGCTGCCACAGTTCAACCCAGGGCTGTTGCATGTCAGAGTTTAGAATTAAAACAGGCAGAATGCAGTGAACAGTTACAATACATCCCTTATGACGAAAAGATAAATAAGGAAATGAAAAAAACCACATCTAAAATAAAAATAGCAGTCACTGCCATAGGGACTGCATGAGGCAAAATGAGAACTACATTTCAGCAAAACTGCACACACTCCTGTAACCAGACAAGAAAAACCTTCTCCTTTGCTCAGTGGGATATTAAAGTTTATAGCTGTACTTCTTATATTTAGACAGTTCTTTGAATGCATAGCTTCTGGCTTTCATAATTTCTTTTGTATGTAATATGTGGGGGGGGTTTGTTTGTTGGGGTTGGTTGGGTTTTTTGGTTGGTTTTTATTTTTTAACTTTTTTTAAAGAGCTGAACAGCCATAAATCAGTACATACTGTGGAAGTCTTAAAAAAATGTAACAGTTAACACTGTAACATTCATAAATAGTTCTATTATCCTTTCCTTGTCGAATGGCTTGATGTTCATGTCTTTAACTTGGCATAATAACCAGCATAATTATGGACATGAGCAAGAGCACTAACACCACCACATTTCAGGCTGTTTAGGCAAGCAGAAGAGCCTCTGCACACTCCTTATGTGCAGCAAGTGCTGTTAGTGCTATAAAGTGTGTGTGACATAAAGCAGCGAAGGAATCTCATGCACATTTTTCACAGAGGAGAATCACAATCGTTAAAGACTGATTCACGTTGCTGACAGACATGTACTGCACACCTACATGCAATCTGGTTGCTCCTTCCAAAGAGTAGAGGCATAAAGAACACAGGCATGCTGGGGACCTTTGTTGAGTGAGTGCTAATGAACCTGTGGAAGAGACATCATCATGGTTCTCATAATGAGTTGGCTGATGATCTTTCAGTTCCACCAACCAAAGAAATTAAACCAAGTCCAAGTAGAGAAGCCATGATCCATATCCAAAGAGTCAAGCGGGGGCCAGAAGGAATGACCAGTTGCCTTGAGGAGTAGCACTATAATTGGTGGGTCTGTTTTAGCTGTGAAGGAAGGTCTGAATCACTGCAATACATAGGATTGGCGAGGCATTCTCAGAAAACTGTTACTGGGTCTCCTTAGGAAAATTCAGTGAAAGCAGTCAAGCATTGCCTTTCCTCAAATGTCATCTTTTCCACTGGACACATATAAACATAGGAATGTGTTTGATACCATAGCAAGATGAGTCTCCCAGCCATGTATTCTATTAAATGTTAAGCTTCAGATGTAAAACAGGCTCATGCCACAAACCCACATCTAGTTCTAATCCTTATTTTAGGTAAGACAATTAGCCTTTTATTGCTTCTAAGCAAAACATTTCCCTAGTTTCCAATCAAGTTCGTTTGGTTCAAATGAAGGCTCTGCAGTTGCGGGAAATATCTGAAAGAATTAGCGGTTGTTTTGTAGGAATCTCAGACAAAACATTCTGCATATGGTCCTTGGAGACTGTCAAACAGGAAAGGCTGGGGGGAAGGAAAAAAACAACCACAAAAATTAAAGTCCACGAGGAGTTACGTTCATGCTCACACACAGTGCAAGGTGTGTCAGCTATTGCAAGGCATGGGGAGGGCAAGGATCAGGTTTTGCAAACAGAGCTGGGGTTTGCTGGTGAAAAACCCAACCACTACATACAACATTTGGAGAAACAACTGCAACACAATTGCCAAGCACACAATGAAGAAACTGAACCCAAGACAGACACCGCCACCAGCCATCCCTTTAAGTCAAAGAGTTGAAGAACTAAGTCTGGATTTGATTGCAGCTACAACTCAAGAGCCAAGTCAGGGCTAGTGCTTTGATTCAGGTTCTAATAATACCAGCTTAAGTTACTTCCGTGACATTTGAGCACGAAAGAGCAGAAGCCTTGAGATAATCTATTCTTATGAGGTGACACAATCAAGAACAGAAGACTTTCTTGATTTAGAACTTATGCGCATTCCCCCAAAACTAACATTTACTACTGCAAAAATTAATTGCAAACACCACTGAGGAGACATAAGACACTTCCAACTATCCCGAGAGTGCTTTTGCAATACAATATTGATTATATTAAGGCTCCTATGACACAAATTGTGTTAGTGCATATAAGACATTCTATAAAGGAATGATACAGAATTGGGGGTGGGGAGGGAAGGGGGAAATCAGATTACAGTTCCTAGTCTTTGCTGCATTTGCAATTCATGCCAAATATGTTCACTGTCAAGCTGTCATTTTATATTAGAAGTTAATTTTCCTGCTATTGATCCTCTCTCTGCTAATTCTTTTTCTCATTCTTCAGCTGCCAGGATTTTGGAAGAGCAATAAACAACCAAAACTGTAACAGAGAACTTGAAGTTTCAAATAAATTTTGCACACATTCATCCCATAACAATCAGCCAGACCGACTTCTACAGCCTCATGCAAATTTTCATTAAAGTTGCCATGTATTTGAATAATGAGTCACAATTTAAGGAGAAAAAAAGTGAAAAAGGCATCTTGCTTTCACGTTGAAGAGGAAGCTAAAATTTAATAAAGGTACTTCACAGCGTAGGTGTATGTAATATAGTAGCTGCTATACACAATACACCTTGTTTCTGAAAACAAAATCAGACAAGGACAAAAATATGGCCCACAAAGCAGACGTTAGATTTCAGTAAGGAATAAATGAAATACACAGTATAGGATGGACTGTTACATAAGCAAAAAAAGGAAAAAGAATTGTGATAGGTACAATTGCCCCTAGTGCATTGAATCTACATTCTATGCTAATTAACAAGTCTTGTCAGGGTGAATATTCCTGAAAGTTAAGTGAAAGAGCCACACATGTAGTCTTTCCATCAACCTTTTTTAATGCATTATTCTTTCACTGAGATTTACTACATTTGCACTTCTTCAAGGTGCTTTTGGCTCAGAAATAGCACGGGCGAAAAGTAGATCAAAGTATGTGTAAGCTGTGAGTGTAAGATCTTTCTGACCAGCAGTGATGGGACACCCTCTCCTGGAGAAACAGACACACTTTCCCTGCTCCATCAGTTTAAGAAGAGGAAACTAGCAATAATCCTGGGGTCTGGAGTCAAATGGTAACAACAAATTCTGATATAATGACAATAACTAGGAATGTTTCCCCTTGACATACACAAGATTCTTCCCAGGACTTGGAGTGTTAGATACAGTAGTCTTCAGGAAAAAAAAATCACTCATTCACATTTAAACAATTAACAGTGCTAGGGTTTACCAGACTCACAGTAGAGGAGAAAAATCTGTAGATGAGATGAGTCATGAATGAACTGACACAGATTCAGATCTTCCACAAGAGGGATCCCATTAGTTTACCAACTCCCAGCATTTCAAGCTATGTGACTTTGAACCTGACAGCACACCAGCTTTCAGGTGGCTAACTCCTGAACTTAAAAAATGAAGTTACTCAGACTGAAACACAGGGTTATTTCGTTTGGCTAGAAGTCTGAGTCCTAGACATTTCCTCTTCCCAATTCTTTAAGATGACACTGTTTCACATCTTTATGACTTTGGGACTGTTCAGCCTGGAGAAGAGAAGGCTCCGGGGAGACCTGAGAGCAGCCTTCCAGGATCTGAAGGGAGCTCCAGGAGAGCTGGAGAGGGACTCTTTGTCAGGAAGTCTAGTGACAGGACGAGGGGTAATGGTTTTAAATTGGAAGAGGGGAGATTTAGATGAGATCTTAGGAAGAAGTTCTTTGCTGTGAGGGTGGTGAGGCACTGGAACAGGTTGCCCAGGGAAGTTGTTGATGCCCTATCCCTGGAAGTGTTTAAGGCCAGGCTGGATGGGGCTTGGAGCAACCTGCTCTAGGGAGAGGTGTCCCTGCCCATGGCAGGGGGGTTGGAACTTGATGATCTTGAAGATCCCTTCCAACTCTGACCATTCTATGATTCTATGTTAATATTCACTGATCCACTCGTATTTGCTTAGAATGTCATCTGCAAAATTTACAGAAGTTAAGGCTGTGAAAATTTTTAAAGGGATGCCCATAAGAGACAACCCAAAAGTAATTATCTATATGACCCTGCCTGTAGATGGATCACCTTTTAAAAGACTGCAAATAGAGCAGGGATTTGGCAGTAACCAGGACTAAGCCTTCAGAAGTGGAGGTACCTTACACGCACAAGGCTTCCAGACGAACAGCATGGCATCCAACGCAGTTTATTTCCTTTGGCAATGGTATCTTATATGATACTGTGGAATAAACATCTCAGATATTCATTTTTACACCCCAAGGTGGCTGGCTGCTATGCTATATGCAAAAAGTGGGACATCTCTCTCAGTGAAGTTTCCAACCCGGACACTGCTGATTTGTATCTTAATTAGATGCAAAAAAAATCCACCCAAAGAACAGGAGGAGGAAGACAAGAAGTCACAGCTCAGTGTGGTCACGGGCATGAATTCTGAATTTCATTTGACATTGGTAACATTTCTCTCATTTGGAGAGCTTCTAACCACGGTCTTCTCTGCTATGACACATTTTTAGTAAAATATAAATCATCAGGCTCCAGGTATCTCTCCCAGTTTGCAGCCCCATTTAGAACCAGCCAGCAGAGAACAGAGCAGTCGCACACTGCTCAGGCTATGTCTGATCAAATGGGAGTTATTCCCTACAGCTTAAGGAACATTCAGTCCTTCTTTGCCATAAGGCAGGAACGAACAGCAAGGGTAGGGCACGGCAGCCCCTAAAAAGTCCTTGCAGCCCTCAGAGAGTCTGCAGAGAAAATTTCAAAGATGCATTAAGCACAAGGGCTTTCAGTGCCCAAAGCAAACTGGAAAATATTCCTTCCCTCAAGTTACTTGAACACTAAATCATCACCTGCAGACTGAAGCTGTCATTTTACATGGAGCAGCATCTTAGTGCCAGGGGTTCTACTCAGCTCATTTACTCTTCTCCTCCCCACCCCAACACAGTGGTTTCACGCACAAGCACTAACAGAATAATAAATTACTTTAAGGAATAAGTAAGATTTACATTAATATATAACATACATTAAAGCCCTGATTAAATTCAGCAGTTGCCCTCCAGTCACTTCAAACAGTTCTACACTCAATTACAGTTTGGGGTTTATTAAAAAAAAAAAAAGTTCTCATCATTTCCTTGTGTAAGTGCTAGCCTAAGAATGAGTGGTTTGGTCTATAAATAGTAAGAATGGAGCTTAATTATATCACACTGTTGGTGCAAGAATCAGAGAGGCAAGATGCAAACTAAATAGGACCACTTCAAAGGTGCTCCTGTACTGCAGCACTAGGGAAAACAGCTGAGGTTCTGGTGAGGATCAGAGGATGGGACTTTTTCTCTCTCCTTTCACTGTCTAGTCAAAGCATTTTGGTGAGTTCATTTCAGTAAAAGTGTCACCTCCCAGAGCGCAAAAACACTGGTGTTATGGCACTGGGATCTAATCTCACCTGGCAGTCTCATGACTAAAACTGCAAATATTTATTAAAAAAAAAAAAGCAATCATAAATTGGGAATGCAAATTGTCGTTCTTATCATCATGTGAGTTTGACTACTGGAGAAGAACAGAGCAACCCGCTATCAGTCTAGGGCAACAGGAATTATTATTTTTTTAAGTTACCCACAAGAATTTCATGCAGTCTGTGATATTTCACATCCAGTATAAAGCCAAAACTGAGGCCACAGATGTTGAAGTTCAGCGCATTGCTGTGTTAGGAACAGAGTTCCATCTGTAAATCCCTGTCCACAGCACAGTGAACACTTACTTAAAAAGAAAGTGATGTAAATCTCTTAACTCTGTTGCACCATAAATTACAAACTGCCTCCTTGAAGAAAAATCCTCCAACAGAAAAGGAAAACTCTGGTAAAGCCAAACAGGCTGTCAGCAATCCACCAAGCACTGTTACACCACAGCCTCCAGAATGACAGATATTGGGCAATGCCTGCAATCACAGAAATATTAATGAGACATGGCACAAGCCTGACATCACCCAACTTCAGATTACCTCTTTTCTCACTGCCTTCTCTCAAAACAGAGAATTAAAGCCTTTCTGTTCAAGAGAGTTGTGCAGTAGGAGCGCATTGTTTCAGAGCTCATACACACTTGACCAGCAAGCAGAACTCAGCAATCGCTCCTAAATAAATAGCACTGATTCTCTATTCAGTCAATAAGACCTTTTTCCTCATCTACTTTTACAGGAAGGGTAAACCTAAATTCCAGAACACTGGATTGATGTAGCTATATACTGATCATATGTATAGTATATATATGTTTTAAGGTTTAGCAAAACACACAATTAAGCATAAAAATTTTGCATCCAAAAAAAGTTAACTGATCAACCGGGTTCATAAAATTTCTCTCTTCAAATAGTATCTCGTTTCTGCTGTGTATTTTATCCTGGGGGATCCTGAAGTCCTTTGAAAGCTGGAACTGTGTAAGTTATACACATCATACTATTATTTACCTCTCAGATGAACTCTAGCACCTGCTTGACACTGAGCACTGTAGCTGCACAGCAGGTTACAGCTTGCAGCAGAACAGGTTTGTATATTAAAACTGCAGGTGGAGTTCAGAGCCAATGTAATCACAGAGTCTGGAATTTCATCAAAATGCTAGGGTTAAAATATCTTTCACTATATCTTGTAAAAAAAAGTCTGCAGAACTTGAATTAATAAAAAAGTTTCCCTCTAGCCACCCTTATTTTGAATCGACATTTCTTCACTCAGTTGGCAATTTTAGTGGTCAGAACAATCACAGATGAATCCTACTCACAGTTAGAGCTTCCCAACAGATACTGCATATGCTGGAGTGAGTTCAGGGTTTTCAGCTGGGGTGCAGGTGAGCCTTTTCATGTTTCATAGCCACGAAGGGGCCATTCTCACTTGTCCACCAGGAGGATCGCATGTACCGTTTTTTAATGCAAATACCACGCTGATGCTTCCAGCAAGATTTGTTTGAAACTGCTTTTTCTCATGACACTAAGAAAGTAGACTGCCATGTGAAAAAAGACAACAAAATAATTTGGAACATACCCACCTGCTCTCCCTACAGACACTCTTCAGAGCAGGTCAGCTCTCTGAGCCCACAGGTACAAATCTGGAAATTCTTAGTTGCATGACCTTTAGTGACAAGTATCTACTGCTGGAGCACAATGATGGAAAAAGTAGATTTGGGATTTCAGAAGTCTGGTGTCTGTGCATTTTTGTCTCATCTCTGCTCAACTTCAGAACGTGCTTTAACTTTCCCTACAGATGGAGGCAATTGGAGGATCTCTTTCCTCCACCTGGTCATATATTGACACAAAATCTGTGGAATGAGAGAGATTTCTACATTCCTGTTGAACATTGTTGAAATCAACCCAGCTTCAGAAGTTACCAAGGGGAGACCTCTCCAAAGCAATGCCAGGTGTGATTACACAAAAAAACCCCTCACTTCTGCATCAAAAAGACCAGATTCAGTCAAAGCACCAAAGATTTATGTTCTTCCATACATCCAACAAATAGGTGATTTACAGAGCTGCCCTACCAGGGTAAAGGTTGCACACTGGCATTCTGTCAGACTGAGGAAGACTCTTCAGTAGGTGGGACAGCTGCTAGAAGTGTTTGATAAGAGGTACCTAACTCTCCTCTACTGGCAAAAGTTATTTTCTGTTCCTAACACATCAGGAAGCGAATGAGCAATACCTTTGCCTAACTTCGTGCAGATAAACTATACACCTCCCAGGAGTTTTGATAGCAACTAAATAGATGAATGCTGTAACAGCTTGAAAATTTAGATCAGTATCTAACAGGACAGACTGTAATCTCCTCTTGCAGGGAAGCGTTTTCATTACAAAACCTACTTTCCCTACAGGGAACTATCCTGGAAAATTACATATAGAAATTTTGAAAATTCACATTTAGGAGGGCCTGAGGAAAGAAAACAGTAGAGGCGAAGTATACCATTCAAGCCTGGTTCTGACTCGACAGATTTGAGAGCCAAAGATAAAGCTTCTTTTCCCCATACACTTTATAAATAAGAATCCCCTATAAATTTTTGTACGCATATGCAGACACATACACAAATGCACATGAACTCACAGGGACCATTTGGATTCTGGAAATGCCAAATGTTGCATGAAGTTTAAAATAAGAAGTTGCACCCATCGCACCCATTTTTGTAAAGGGTAGAAAGGACGAACCCAGGAACTACTGACCTGTCAGCCTTACCTCTGCCCCTGGGAAGACCATGGAACAGATCCTCCCAGAAGCTATCCTAAGGCACATGGAGAACAGGAAGGTGACTTGAGACAGCCAGCATGACTTCACCAAGGGCAAGTCCTGCCTGACCAACCTAGTGGCCTTCTATGATGGAGTGACTACATCAGCAGACCACGAAAGAGCTGTGGATGTCATCTATCTGGAATTCTGTAAGACCTTCAACATGATCCCCACATTACTCTACTCTCCAAACCAGAGAGATATGGATTTGATGGGTGCAGTGTTCTGTGTTAGAGGAATTGGTTGGATGGCTGCATCCAGAGGGTAATGGTAAATGACTCAATGCCCAGATGGAGATTGGTGACAAAGTGGTGTCCCTTTACAGCAGGGCTGGTTGCAACAGGACAAGGAGTAATGGTTTTAAACTAAAAAAAAATAAAATATGTAGATTTATATTAGATACAAGGAAGAAATTTTTTACAGTGAGGGTGGTGAAACACTGGCATAGGTTGCCCAGAGAGGTGGCAGATGCCCTATCCCTGGAAACATTCAAGGTCAGGTTGGACACAGCTCTGAGTAACCTGATCTAGTTGGACATGTCCCTGCTCATTGCAGGGGTGGGCTGGACTAGATAACCCTACTCATAGATCCCCTCCTACCAAAACTATTCTATGATTCCATGACAGTTCAATTTTGAGTTATGCAAACTGTTCCCTGTACCAGCTGATTCCAGTTCTCAATATGACATTCTGTAGCTGCTCCAGCTCATGCACATGCTATTTACACTTCTGTTCCCTAATCAGTTTCCAAGTCCTCCATACAACTACCAAAATACCTTCATGATGGCCAAAGTTAGACAAAATCTATATCCATATTTATAGGGAAATACATATTTATACAAAAGCTGACAACTTTCTGTCAAAGTGTGCCAGTGCTGGTTTACTCCCTTCTACAGATACAGTATAAATACTCTTATGCAATAAAAAAGTAAAAAAAAAAACAAAAACATTTTAAGTTGGGGTATAACACCAACACAGGACATGAACCCAACTAGCATCTATATTTTTTGGATGAAGCAAAAGGTTGATTGTGGTGGCATTCAAGTTAATGAGAAGAAATACTTTCTGGGGATTTCCTGCTGGAGAGAAGAGATCCTCTCTCTAGGTAAATCCCTGTTTTGTGCATTTAATAGCAAATCACTGCTGCCAAGATTTTGTTTGCACAGTAAGTGAGCAAACACAAATACACAGGACTGCAAATACAACTGGAAGGAACACGCATCTTAGTCCATCATTCACTCACAGAATCACATTCCACAATTTTTTTACTGTCACAACTTAAAAGCTGGCAACTTTGTCATGTGATCGACGTTATTTTACCACCATTTTCACACCTAAAAATTAAGCCCCGTTTGACCTTAGCTTATTTTTTTTTTCTGATTATGTTTTCTGACAAAGCTGTGCCAGTCTCAGAGGGATGCTGGAGCAGAGGTGTGTGTAGAGCAGGGTCTCTCAGCCCACCCTTGCCCATGGTGGCTGGCGCAGCCGAGCACAGCGAGGGCCCAAGGGCCTGCCCATGCCCAGCTCCCACCTGGCACGCTCTCACATTTAGCAACAACTTCCCACATTCCCCATGGCCTCGCCTTTTAGGGGATCACCACACTATTATCCTATGACCTTACCAAAAGCACAGCAGGAGGCTGGACTCCAGTTTGTCACCAGTGACTTTCTCCGCACCAAGCAATGGCCGCTACCTGGCAAGGTGCTCCACCAAGGGGAAGCGTGGGCCTGCCTGAGGTGGCAGTTGCTGCCTTCCTCCTCCCTTCTCTCCAGTTTCACGGAATCATGGAACTGCCAGAGTTGGAAGGGACCTCTTGAGATCATCTAGTCCAACCCCGCTGCGAAAGCAGGGTTGCCCAGCGCACATCACCCAGGATGGCATCCAGGAAGCTCTTGAAGGTCTCCAGAGAAGGGGACTCCACACCCTTCCTGGACAGCCTCTTCCAGTGTTCTGTCACCCTCACCATCTCAAGACTTTCCAGCTGCAGGGCCAGTGGTACCGACTGGGACATGCAGTGACCACCAAGGAGATGAACTGGGTTCATTCAGCCTGGAGAAGAAAATGCTCCAGGGAGACCTTATCACACCTTATATCTTATACCAGACCTTATAGCCAAAGGCAACCTCCAAGAAATCTGGGGAGGAACGTTTTGTCAGGGAATGTAGCCACAGAATGAGAGACAATGGTTTTAAACTACAGCGGGGTAGGTTTAGATTAGACATTAGGATGAATGAGGGTGGTGAGACACCAGAACAGGTTGCAAAGAGAGATGGTGGAGGCCCCACCTCTGGAGACATGGTTTGATGAGGCTGTGAGCAATCTGATCTAGTTAAAGATCTCCCTGCTTAGGGGGTTGGCCCAGATGACCTTTGAAGGTCCCTTTCCAACCCAACACATTCTATAATTCTGCGATTCTAACTACCTGAAAGGAGGTTGTAGAGAGGTGGGGGTTGGTCTCTTCTCCCAAGTAACAGGCAATAGGACAAGAGGAAACGGCCTCGAGTTCCACCAGGGCAGGTTTAGATTGGATATTAGGAAAAATTTCTTCACAGAAAAGGTTATCAAACATTGGAATGGGCTGCCCAGGGAAGTGATGGAATCACCATACCTTTAAAAGACCTGAGGATGTGGTGCTGAGGGACATGGTTTAGTGGTAACTTGGTAGTGCTAGGTTAGTGGTTGTACTTGATGATTTTAAAGGTCTCTTCCCACCAAAATTATTTTATACTAAGAAAACTGCAGGAAGGAAAGTTGCAGTTTTAAAGAACAGAGGAAGCCAGTGTATGCTGCAATTGCAAGGTCGATAGGTAGCATTTTTCAAGTGCCCACACAAACATCAGAGAATGACAGAACTGAAAAGGAGAACAGCTAGAACAACAAGCAGGAGCAAATAACCTGGATTTTAACCACATCACCAGCAGGAACGTGACAGGAGGCCGGCAGCCATGTGGCTGGTGAGATGCAGGGCTAGATCCCCAGCAGCTGCTGCCATCACCACAATCCTGAAGGCTAGGGCAGAGGGCCAGACCTCAGTCATGGAAAACTGTCCTGCCAAGGAGCTATCAAGGACAGAGAAATGCTGTTTTCCCTCTGGCTGTGTGCTGCCAGGATTTGCAGCAGTTTTTCCTCCCAGCAGGCTGTTGGCCCAACAAACAGAAGTTAAGGTCTGCATTCCTTGTACGCTACAAAAATTAAGGATGGCAAGCAGTCAGTCCTTCACGAAAAGGCAAGATTTGATCAAATCCTGTGGTTTCATATGGATACTGCTGTGACAATTAGCTCCCATTCTCTGCCAGTCAGAGTAAGCACTGTCAGAAGCAACACAGATGTGCAACAAGCTCTTACAGTTAATGAGACCCTGCCTATCTCTGTGTGTTTAAGCTGGCTGCCTTCCTCCTTATAACCACCACTTCAGAGGATGACTGCCTGGTTCCAGTCCCCTATTAAAAGCAAAAATATTTTTATCACTCTTCTGCAAGCTGATGCATTTCAGTCTTCTTTCTTACTGAAAACCCAATTACCACATTGCAGACTGAAGGAGAAGTTAATAATTAACAGGCAAAACCTTCCATAAACCTACTTAACTGTGGGTTCACATCTAAAGGGGTGGGAACGCAGCTGGGAGCACAGTAATTGCTGACAAATGTCATCTTACACCAGCTCTATTACATAGTAATGGGCATCATTTACACCCCTGTGAAAGAAGTTTAAGCAAAAAGATAACTGGCACTTCAGATAGGAGTAAGAACATGCTCAGACATCATTGTTGCCCCACTGGCAATGCCAGTAGCCATTAATTATCCTTCTGATATCTGAACTATGCCTGTATGAATGCAGCAGAAACGCACTATAGCCTGTTACTTACAGAGGTTTGCTTCTTTTAATTAAAGAGGCACTGAATTGGTCAAAATCCTGTTACAACTAGCATTGCCAAAGGAGAACATTAAGTATGTGACCAGTTCAAAACAGAAAATTAAATTAGCAACCAGTGGGCCAATACCAGTTAATCAGAAACTAGGCATGGTTCCCTCTCTTTTGCTCACTGCTTTTGTGGCCGACAGACTTTTTTCTAAGTAATACAGTCATCCCTCCTGTCATCTAAATCTGCAGAACCCCTTTTTAGATCACATTTTCTGATTACAAAACTGTTTGAAGTTGCCAAATCCAGTAGCACTACAGAAGCAAGATTGCTGCAGCTCTGCATACTCAGGTCCAGCCAGTAGCTCGGCCTGGACCCTTTGCTCTTCCAGTGACCTCATGTGGGTACATGCCAGCACCCACACTTATGCACTCCAGATACACCCAAAACAAGATTTAGACATTCAGTCCGGATCCCCAGTCTGCTGGCTGGTCTGCTGAGAACAGCTGCCAGTTTGTACCCGCTCCGGGAAAGATGCATGCACAAACTGAAAACGGAGCCCACATTTTCTGTTATCGATTTTTCTTCTTTTATCTTGTGTGTCCTCTTTTGCAAGGGTCTTCAACAGCAATGACTTGGGATCAAACTTTTCCCCCCCACATTCTCCAATAACCATTTTTCAATGGCATCTTAAAGACTGACATAAAGACTATTCTGAGAGTAACATCACCCTTTTCTTTTAGTTCTGTTTTGTTTTGTTTTCAATATACGAAAAGCTTTCCATGATCACAGAATCACCTAGGTTGGAAGGGACCTTTTGAGATCATCTAGTCCAACCATGATGATTTTTGTCAGAGGATCCTAAAGGAATAGCTTAAAGAGTAGTTCTAAATCACTTCTGAAACTAATTGTCCAGAACTTTTGGAAACAAAGATCTTACTAGGATTTGTTTTCAGTTTGAGGGAACTTTGCAAAGTTCAGAGCCTGTTGTATCTCAACTGCTTAAGCAACGACATAGTACACTCACCTGGCATATGTGCTTCCTTTCATACAGAAAAGTGAAAGGAATCAAATCCCAATGCAAACAAATTACCCGAGACCAAACTAGCAAACTGACAGGGAAATAAATACTCTGCTTTATAATTCCGTAAACCATAGGCTTTACTAACTTCAAAACTTGCTCTGCTGGAAAGAGTAGGACTGAACTAGGCACAGAGGACAGCAAAGCTGTAGTGACCAGAGAATACACCTGCATAATGAAATCCATCTACAACTTGCCTGCATTTAACTCTGCTTTTCCAATTTAGGAGAAAAGGCATGGTTTTTTTCCCAGTTTAATTCACACAAATCCATATTTGTACAGAAAACCGCCACGAGAGGGCATCCTATTTCTTTCTTCAAACCTTACTCTCGGGCAGCCTTCTCAAACAGAACCTTCTTTCTGTACTACTTTGCACCCAAATATTTTGGATTTAGATGCCTTCTCAACTGCCCAAGTACAAAAATAAAATACGACAGCTCAAACCAAGCTATCTGGCATTTATAAAGTTCAAGGAGCATTTAAAATTGAAGCCATTATCAGAACTGAAACAAACGGAGGGCAAGATTGCACATCAGCACTGCACTGAAAAATAAGCTGAAGTTTAATTTAAACTGCACACATCACTCATGCTGCAAGTACTCAGCATGTTTAAGCATCAGTTTCCAAATACTGTATTTAGCACACAAACAAAACATCCCAGTCCTACATCAATTTCTAGGCACAACAACACTATCTCAAACAGTATTCCTTAAAGCAAAATCCTTTATTTCTGCTCTACAGTTTGTTTCAACTGCGTAACTGCACAAGTCAGTGTTTCTCAGCTGGTAGGTACCATTCATTAACGCATTCCTATAAAAGGAAGATTTATCAATTCCAGGATAAATGAATTCCTAACAATTCCTCTTTCCATTGTTCAGGTAGTTAAATTTATTACCTTAAATAAATTCAGTCACAATCGCAAACAGAATCATAAACTAGGTCAAGCCTCAAAACCTAACAACTAATCAAGTTTTGATAACACAATTTGCTTATCATTTTGTCAGAGGCTGGTAAGAAGGATTTCAGTCCTGCCCCTTTTTCTTTTAGCTCTTCCAGTGGGACTGGAGATATATAGCAAGTCTTTCAATCCTGCAGATGCTCCAAGTATGTGGCTTAGAAGAGATGAGTATGTCTTAATGAACTATGCATATACAGAAGAATAATTAGCTATTTTATTTAGCTAGTTATGTCACCTTAGAGATTTGGTAATGCCCATCCACTGACCCTCAGATATAGAGGTAAGCAGGTGCTATCAACACGGTAGGTTAGTCCTTGTTCACACTGACTGCTACGGGAAACAAGGAAAATGATTTAGGACATCAGCATCAAAATATGAAGACAAGGAAAGGTACCTTTCACTGTAACAGATCTGCATCTTTCGCCATCCAAATGATATAAAGAATCTGGCCCTTCTGTAGCTTTGAAAAATTTGCTCCAGATTTTCCTTAAATTCCCCAATTCAGGTTTCTCATCACTGCCCTGAGCGCAGGGAAGGCCCTTGTGGCTGGAACAGCTACCATGCTCTTCATCACACCCAGTGCAAGACAAATGGAGCTACTGGAGGGTCCCCACCAAATAGGCCGTGATGATTAAGAGCCTGGAGTGTCTCTCACATGAGGGAAGGCTCAGAGAGCTGAGACTCTTTATCCCAGAGAAAAAGGCTCAGGGGAATCTCATCAATGAGTATAAATATCTGAAGGGAAGGTGTAAAAAAGGGATTTTGTTCAGTGGTGCCTAGTGAGCAGGACAACAGATAATTGGGACAAGCTGACACACAAGAGGATCCACCTGAACATACAGGAAGGAGGGAGGTCGTTGTTTAGGGTGGTTTTTTTTACTGTGAGGGTATTCAGAGTACTGCCACAGGGTACCCAGGGAGGTTGCAGAATCTCTGTGTAGATGTACATGTGTTTAAAATAAGAATACAATGCAATGACATACATTTCATAGAATCATAGAATGGTCAGAGTTGGAAGGGACCTTCAAGATCATCAAGTTCCAACCCCCCTGCCATGGGCAGGGACACCTCTCCCTAGAGCAGGTTGCTCCAAGCCCCATCCAGCCTGGCCTTGAACACTTCCAGGGATGGGGCATCAACAACTTCCCTGGACAACCTGTTCCAGTGCCTCACCNCTGGGCTGCCAGCGCGCACTGTTTCCCTTAAAAGAGCAAAAGTTGCTCACTTGTTAATTTTGATGTAATCTTGTTTCTTCTTCAAATGAAAGACAAAAGCATGCAGGAAGTGCAAAGACTGGAAACAGTCAGAAAAATGACATAGGTGCCTTTTGACTAAACGACACACACGTGGCCCTGAATGTACAAACTGTTATAGACTGGATGCCAAAAGAAAAAGTGACAAGAGACATCAAAAACTCTGCAGTGTGCTGCTTTGTTCACCTTGTGACATCCTGTTATGGGCACACACCTCTTCACCCTCTGTGTAGAAAGGCTACATTCAGATTGTGCTCCTCCATTTATATATTGTATACGTATTTGTGCTTTAGTCACTCAGCACCACACAGATTTTCTTAAGAACATGATGTCAGGGATCATTCCTTTATTTGGAGGCTGTGAAGTATGGAGTGACAGCAGGGGGAGCGCTTGGCATGAACAATGGTGGGAAGAGTGAAGAATTCCTACACCTGCTTTCTCATCCTGCTTAAACACAACAGAGGTTTACAGGTAACAGGGAAGCAAAGGTTGAGGAAGAGAAAACAGAAGTGAGGAGTGAAATACCAGTTCCCCATCTCTGTGAGCACAAAGAGAATTCTGGCTACAGGTTAACGATACTTCATCATTACCACCATTATTAGGGATGCCCTTCAATTGATTGAGTAGCATTGATTGAGATTGCGCATCCAGAAAGGACAAATATTTAACATTTGGATCAACCTACGGAACTGCAGCTACTAAAGATATCTGATCTGCCTGCATCTGTCTTCCTGATGTGTGACTATACACACAAACACATTTCCTGGCACCCAACTTGACTGACGTACCTAGAGGGACTAACCCCAAGGTTTACTTAAGATTTCAAGAAGAATGCTTATTAGTTGACCAGTATGCAAAGGTCCATAAGATCAGGGCATATTTGCTGCTCTACAAAAAAAGTTAAGCTAGAAGCATGGAAAAACAGCTGCAATAGCCATTAATACCTGGGATCTCAATGCTTCTTTGAGCCCAACAACTGAGAAATCCATCCAAATTCATACCTCCTCCCATTCATGGCTGCATCTCAAAGCCCCCCGCAGCAGACACGGGGGATCTTTCTGCAAAAGGACACGAAAACAAAGCACTTCTATGGTCTGTCTTCAGAAGAAAATGCGAGATTAGATGCTATTCCTAGCACAGGCTTTTGAAGACATGAAGACTGGCATTTGCAGAAGCTGTTAAGGGTTCAAAGTTTCTAAATAACACACTTGAAATACCAATGATATGCCTGTGGTAACGTTTTCTGCACTTCAGCCTCGCTCCTGCAAATGGTCACCAAACAGCATCAAAGCTCCAACAGATAACATCCTGAAGAGCTACAACTGCCTTCTACAGACAGCTCAGCAGCTCTTTGGAGTGTTTGGTACTGCTGTTGGACAAACGGCCCAGTTCACATCATTTATACACAACGAGCTCAGCTTTCAGCTCCTCTCTTCCCGTTTGCCCTCCAGCACACAAACACGGATGACTAACAGAGCTAGTTTCTTGGAAAGAAAAACCTTTCTGGGAGTTACACTCTCTAACGTGGCACAAAAGCCCCAAATTTTCTATCATAATTTCTGTTTTGGCATTTGTGACATGTTTACCTGCCCATTCTCAGACAGGGAACCAGAACACATTAAGCACAGAAGTTACTGATAAAACTTAACGATACGCACTTGTCTTGTAACTGCAAACAGCTCAGGATGTCAGAACGAGCAGAACACACAAGTATAAAAAGAGTCACCAAAATTTTATTTAAAGAAACATGTTCAAATGCAGCATTGAAAACGGAGAGAGTGGAATGCCAACAGTCAGAGAACCTGGGCTGAGCTATGCCTTCTTGGATAAACTAGCACCACTGAATCACAGGTCACAGACTAAATTATTTCCAGAGGTGTAAAAAACTTCCACCATTATAAAATTTCTATGAATTCTATTAAAAACTGGTCCTCAATTTACTACTCCTAAAGAGATGAAAGCAGTTTGAAGTACAAGTTTTCGTATCTACTCATTGTTACCCATAAAAGACAGTTTATTCTTAAGTCTAAACATCCTGATCAAGGGGAAGAACGTCTAAAAGTCAGCTTCACAAGTCTTTACAAACTAAACAAGTAAGAAAGGTCTACTGTGTTATAAATAGACACAGTACAGTATGTACAAGTCAGATCTTACAAAATAAGAGCTTCCTAGTCCATAAAAATACTAACTCAACTACAAAATTTTCTTAGTGTTTAGTCAAGCTGTCTCAAGCAATCACGATATCAAACTCCTAAAACACTGACTTGTTCCCTAGCACAGCAGCTTGAACATGTTCACAATGGGAAAGAGCCCAACACTTCACCGTAAAACTGATTTCTATTCCTAATTTCCCACACAAGTTTAGTGGTGATGTTAAGTGTTTGCTACCTATTTTAATGTCACAAGACCTTTACCTACTTCTAGGTTGCGTTTGAACTATCCAAAGTGCTGAAAGTGCGATCAAAGTATAGAATTTTGTCTCCATTTTTCCAGTACCCCCTTCTCTGGCACTGGCAACGATAGCCAAGTCTTTATAGGTCTGTGAGGTCCAAAAGGCACATGCTCATTTGTACATGCTGAGGGAAGCAGGCACAGATACACACATGCACTTTGCATTAAAGACCTGCCCCTAAATATTAGAATGTTTTTTGTTTTTTTTCCCAGCAGGGAGCTTGGAGAATTCCTTACAAATGGTTTAATGCAGATGCCTGGAATTCATAAATACCTTGATATAAACTGCTTAAAATGACTGAGATGGTAGTGGGAAGAAAAGAAAAAAACAAACCCCAGGTTTGGTTTTACTTTGTGTATCCAAGTATTGCTCTGGAATACAAAGAAACAAAGTCTATGCTCTCTCACTCTTCATCAAGCACCGTCCAGGTTACAGTAGCCCATGTGACTGACTTCTTGACAGTTGACACAGCAAATGTGAGCATACACCTATACCTAACACTTCATCAGCATTTCTTCTTCTACTGGAGACCGTCTGCAATCTGAATGAAAATGAAACTATCTGAAGAATGTTTCAAGCAATATCCTTTTGTACTTACACAGACAAGTACAAGAACTCACAAGACTGAACTGCGCCTCAACCAGAACACAGACTTTCACTGCTACGCAAATCAACGCTGCCTCCTTTGCACTTTCCTTTCTCTACAGTGGTCTTCTACGACATGCATCATAGTAACTAGTGCTGTTAAAAACCAAGAACATATCTCTCTTGACAAAGTTAACAAATTTTTCTACTGGGCACATTGGCTGGCTGGAACGTTTGTAATAATCCTTGCAAAACGAGGTCTGGAATGTGACATCGGCGCCGTTATACAGGATACGGATAAAGTGTTCTTTGGGCCTCTTCCCGTCCTGCCACAGCTCAAAAACTAATCTGGCAGCAAATCTTGGGAATCTGGCCTCCGTAATGCCCAAGGCACTAAGAACAGGTGACAGTGTGACATCGTGTGCTGAGTAAAGAACAAATACTTCTTCTTTCTTGCCTTCTGCAATACGCTGCAGCCGGTTAACAGTCTGGTTGAGGAGAGGATGAGTTGCCAACAGTGCATACAAGAAATAAAGTTTCTTTTCCTGTCTTTCTTTCTCATCCTCCAACTGATGCCTTTTGATTACTTTGAAGTGTTCCATACCAATGCAGCCGGTTTTGGTACAGGGAAAACTGACGTTGTGGCAAAAATAGCACAAGAGAGAATCTATAGGGTTCGAAGCTCTCAGCTGCCTGGTGGGAATGCCTACAATCTTTGCCATGTCCACGTATATTTTCTCCAAATCACTGTTTTTCACCCGTAAGCTGTACTGCCTGCGCTGTTCCTCTTCTAGGTAATGGTTTCGCATAGGACAGTCACAGCTTCCAGAGCAAAAAATGGTGCTCCACTGATGCCTCATGTTAATCTTCTTCCAGTCGAAATCCGGCAAAAAAGTGTAGAGCAGCGCCAACGCGCTCTGCAGGGTTCGACTTTTTCCTGTTGTCTCCAGGTAGAGCTGTTTTGCAGTCCAGTCACTCAGCAGCAGTTTATGTTTGTTGATATAAATTTCTCGTAACAGCTGTCCGTTTCGCAAGTGTTGCACCACCCCTGAAAGAGAATTTTTTAAGAAATTACAACACGTGATTAGAATCTTCTTGGTTTTGCAGAAAACCCCCACACAGTCTTACTGATAAAGGAACAATTAGTTAAAAGGTTGTTAACTTCAAAACTGAACTTGACCTATGCTTGACTAATAGGAAAACTGCATGAAATACAAGATCATAGAATCATAGAATGGTCAGAGTTGGAAGGGCCCTTCAAGATCATCAAGTTCCACCCCCCCTGCCATGGGCAGGGACACCTCTCCCTAGAGCAGGTTGCTCCAAGCCCCATCCAGCCTGGCCTTAAACACTTCCAGGGATGGGGCATCAACAACTTCCCTGGGCAACCTGTTCCAGTGCCTCACCACCCTCACACCAAAGAACTTCTTCCTAAGATCTCATCTAAATCTCCCCTCTTCCCATTTAAAACCATTACCCCTCACCCTGTCACTAGACTTCCTGACCAAGAGTCCCTCGCCAGCTCTCCTGGAACTCCCTTCAGATCCTGGAAGGCTGCTCTCAGGTTTCCCCGGAGCCTTCTCTTCTCAAAGGGACCTTCAAGATACCTGCTATTCTTCAGTATCTCTCAGATTCTACCAGCTAAACAGAAATACAGATAGAAAAAGCTGGTTCCTTACAATTTGTTTAAAACCTTAGTGGTTTCATATTCGTTCTTTGGACCAGAGACACAGACTGAATGAGCCCCACACAGCTATAAAAGTAAGATAGTTATGAAGACGGATCCAGACTGCACCTGAGCCAGGTTTTCAGACAGGCAGCGAATGCTGTCCTCCCCGCAGAATTATTGCAGCCAGTAAAACCACCAGCAGTCAGGAAAAGAAGGCACAGAACAAACTAGTGTGTAAATTCACAAAACAGAGTGGTGAGGTGTGACAATTGCACCAAACTTCCCCCTCCACCTTCCTTCAGGGAGTACTCAAGCTGCTTGGTAATTCTGACACTAAATGTTCTGCCTTTTCCAGCTGTGTATACCTCTCACGCCAAAATTTTCACTCCAGGTGTGAATCCTTTATGACTAGAACATCCATATAACTTCCTACAGGGAATACAGCCCCGAATACTAGCTCAGTTACAGCCTGCACACAATGGTGAATCTGGTATCACACAAAATGTGCTGTGTTAGGAAGAGTTCCTTGGGAACCTGACTAGATTTCTCCTGATGTCACTTTGCAAGATTTGACACTGGCCTAACACAAATCTTTCTCCTGACGGGGGAGGAGCTGACAGGCAAGTTTTGGACTAAAAGATACAAGGAGATTCCTGGAAAGAGAGTTAGCAAGAGGAAAACGTCGCTAATTCCCCAAGTCTTTGACACTCTTCATTCTCTCTAGTCAGTCTCCAAACCCACCAACTATGCAAATCCACTGTGATGTGCTCTTTCAGTCATCGGTACTTTAGATAAAAAGAGCAACACAGTAAAAGCAAGGTGCAGCAATAAAGTGGAATGGATTAATGAGAAAACTTTAACAGACACAGGAGAGCAAAATATTATAATTAACGTGAATTTTCAAATTAAATTAATGAATGCTGAAAAGACAAATCCGCACGTGACTAACCCTTTCTGCAATCCTAGAATGGTCAGAGTTGGAAGGGACCTTCAAGATCATCAAGTTCCAACCCCCCTGCCATGGACAGGGACACCTCTCCCTAGAGCAGGTTGCTCCAAGCCCCATCCAACCTGGCCTTGAACACTTCCAGGGATGGGGCATCAACAACTTCCCTGGGCAACCTGTTCCAGTGCCTCACCACCCTCACAGGAAAGAACTACTTCTTAATATCTCATCTAAATCTCCCCAAAATAATAGATTCCTTCTCATGCAGCCTGTATTTAACAGAGTAGAGGAAAAGATGGAGGTGCTATAGTAACTTACCTGTCTGCGTTAGCTCTCCCATTTCGCACAAAGAATGACTGGGGTAACGAGGCAGGCTGCTCAGGGAACCATCCATTTGGGTTGCAGACCCTTTGGACATATGTTTCATGAAAGCTTCAAGCTGAGGATGAGAAGGTTTCCTAGAGAGGTAAATGAAAACGTGAAAACTTCCAAAAGCATACGGGAAAACAGCTCAAGAGAGTCAAGTATTCTAAGTATGTCAGCTCAGAAATTTCATGGTGTGAGGTTATTTCCCACTGAGACAACACCTGCTCTTACTCAGGACTTTTGCAAGTATGCAAAAAAAACAAACCAAAACAAAACAAAAAAAAAAAACACCCTAATTTTTACTAAGCTGTAGGGAGACTGATGTCTTGTCATGTTAAAATTAGTATACCTTTAGAAAAGTAACTTAGAAAGATTTCTTTGGTTGGTTTTTTAACTCGGGCACTAATATTGTTGTGAAATTAAAAGAAAAAAAAAATAATCCTTACCAAACATAAACTCTCTCCAGTTTCTGAAGTCCCACTGCACTCTGACACCACAGCCAAAGCCACCAACAATCTATAAAGGGGTTCAAATAACCCCTTCATATTTTAAACAGATAATCTTAAAGGGATTCTCAGGTTTTGGAATCTACAATGCTGATTACAGTCTCATCCTTTATTACTAATTACTTCAGACTTCATAGAATCACAGAATGGTCAGAATTGGAAGGGACCTTCAAGATCATCAAGTTCCAACCCCCCTGCCATGGGCAGGGACACCTCTCCCTAGAGCAGGTTGCTCCAAGCCCCATCCAGCCTGGCCTTAAACACTTCCAGGGATGGGGCATCAACAACTTCCCTGGGCAACCCGTTCCAGTGCCTCACCACCCTTCAAATCTAACAGCACATGTAGCCTCAATTAAGTGGTACCCAAAGGTAGTATCAAGTGGTCTTGTCCAAATTGGAAGCCATTGGTTTGGGTATTGTACTATTAACCAGGAAGAAAGAATTCAACACTGCGGATGCTTAAACAGATAAGATACCCCATAATGCAAGTAAGGAATCCAACTAGAAAAGAGATACAGGCCAAAAAGGTCTAGGTTAACTCACTGCAACACAATCCAAGTCAGTGAAAGAATGCTTAGATCTCCTAAATTGTTCTGCAAATTTCAAATATGCTACAGACCCCGCTCACTGCTGCACTGCTGCGCTGAAGGCTACGCATACGATGTAATTGAAAGGGACTTAAACCTTAAAAACAAAACAAAACCCAACAAAATCTCTGATCACCCTTCCACGGCTGAAACAGAAACATATAACAAAGATTTCTTCGCTAAATGTCAGCATTCAAGAGTCACAAAGTCACCTCTACTTCTGTGCAGAACTAAATCAGAAGTTGTTTGGCAACGCAGCTCTGCCCCAAATGGTTCTCATTTCAGCCTGAGTAAGGTAAATATTTTAATGTATAAAAAGAAGATAAGTGCATTCAGAAGAGTTTTACAGAAGTCTGGAGTTTACTGTTCATATTTACACTTTGCAAAACTGAGAAACTTCTGATACAAAACCCTCCAAGCCTAAAAATCTTCCAGAGTTGCAGAAACCACAAGAGGGAGCAGCAACACTGCTACAATCTGAGGAAGTGGAATCAAAAGTTTACAAGGACCAAGACACTGATGCTTACACACAAGAGCCAGCTGAGAAACTCTTAAATGAGAAAGCCTCGCTCGCAGAGCTATCCTTACAGCACATGCAGGCTGTCTCATAAGAATCAGTGCCTTTTTCCAAAAAAAAAGGTAGATCATTATCATTTTATTTTACATAACTTGAATTTTCCAGTATTTACCTTCAGAGAAAAAGGGGGGAAAAAGAAGAGAAAAAAAAACCACCACCACTACAAAAAAACCAAACTCAAAACCCAGGAGAAAAATGTTACAATAAATTATGGTGCAACTGCCAGTAATAGAAAAAGCAAAATGAGAAAAAATACTAATTTTTTTTTCATTGTTACTTCAAACTGAAAGGTAAACCAGATTAATTTACAATATTCCAAATCCACAGTTCCTTCTATATATTGTCATTTTAACAACACAAATGAAGGTGAATACTTGAGAAGCAAAGGTACATAGAAAGGCTTTGTTCCTTTCTAAAGCAGTGAAGGCCTCCTGTAGTCCTGAGCATCTATTGGAAAACTTAATCCAGCTCCAGATGGGAATCTCAAACAGAACTTTTTGTACAGTTCACTATTTTCGCAGCCCAACACCACAAGCTAAAAATGGAAGCATTAAGTAAATTAAATTAAACCCATTAACAAATGGCTTTTTAAGCTTATTAACAGATCATAGAACAGATCATAGAATCATAGAATGGTCAGAGTTGGAAGGGACCTTAAAGATCATCAAGTTCCAACCCCCCTGCCATGGGCAGGGACACCTCTCCCTAGAGCAGGTTGCTCCAAGCCCCATCCAACCTGGCCTTAAACACTTCCAGGGATGGGGCATCAACAGCTTCCCTGGGCAACCTCTTCCAGTGCCTCACCACCCTCACAGCAAAGAACTTCTTCCTAAGATCTCATCTAAATCTCCCCTCTTCCAATTTAAAACCATTCCCCCTCGTCCTGTCACTAGACTTCCTGACAAAGAGTCCCTCCCCAGCTCTCCTGGAGCTCCCTTCAGATCCTGGAAGGCTGCTCTCAGGTCTCCCCAGAGCCTTTTCTTCTCCAGGCTGAACAGTCCCAGCTCTCTCAGCCTGTCCTCACAGCAGAGCTGCTCCATCCCTCTGATCATCTTGGTGGCCCTGCGCTGGACCTGTTCCAACAGTTCCATGTCCTTTCTATGTTGAGGACTCCAGAGCTGGACACAGGACTCCAGGTGGGGTCTCACAAGCGCAGAGTAGAGGGGGAGAATCCCCTCCCGTGACCTGCTGCTCACACTTCTTTTGAATATTCAGAGAATAGAAGCGAGAGCCTGAAGGGGACAGACATTTCAGGCTACAATCTACTTCCACACTGAATGTAACCCCACGTATGTCACCAAATTCTGAACATACCAGCACTTCTCCTGATTAACCTCCTACAACTGAGCACATAAAACCTCATTTTTCTCAACAGCAAAATTTCCAGCACCACTCAGGCTACTCTACCGCCCAACAAATGACTCTCCTGCCCCACCCTAAGATTTCTCTCTAATTTAGAATATGAATCCTCCTGTTGAATTGGCCAATTTACAGATGCCGCAGGAGATGGAGTATCCAGGCAACACAGCTGAGGCTGCCGGGACTGTCTGAGCAGGAAGCAAAGAAAATTACTCCCTGGTAGAGATGAAAAGACTGAAATACCCTTCAAATTTAACATCCATAAAAGCAACTAGAAACTAAAGAGATACCCTTCTGTAATTTGCTGGACATTACAACAGTAAACTACCACCACGTTTGGGAAATGTATGTATACAAAACATACTTCAAATTTGGCCAGAACATGGAAGAGCTTTTCAGCTAGCACCTAGGAATAACCATACTCTTTCCTAAGTCTGAACATTTATTTCCCATTTTCATATCTGTTTATTTGCCTTTTAAGGATTTTATTTTTGCAAAATAAAATAAGCTTTATCTGTAAGAAAACTGAGGATGCTTCTCTTCCCTGAAAGAAAGAATTGAGCATGCCTTTTTATTATTTACAAACCCAACACTGAAGTAATAGATCCCAGAATTAATAGCGTAAGTTTTATATGACAGCATTAAAATGGACATTTAAATAATTATTAATCATTAAAATATCTTATTTGTAAAGGTCTTTAAAAGCTTTAATACTAACCAGTGTACACGGAAAGAAATTGTACTGTGAAACTACCTGAACTGCACGTGTACTTCTGCCAGCCATCGAGCAGACTCCTTCAATAAAAACTTCTTTGCTTGAGGAGTTCAGATACAAAAATGTAGAGGTTTTTGTTTATGGGGTTTGTTTTTTGTTTTGTTTTGTTTTATGAGAATCATAGAATCATAGNATTTGCTACCAAAGCTATTGGACCCCTGAACTGTTGCCTTATTTCTACTGTGCATACTGCAAAATGAAGTATGTTGTAGTCTTGTTTCGTCAACAAACCTGATGGTCAAGAAACCACAGCGTTCACTCTGCCCTCTGACTCTCTAATCAAGTTGAATCACTTACAAATTTCAGATTAAGTACCTATAAAACTTGCAAAGTTCATGTAATTAAGACGAAGCACAGTATTTAAGAAACAGATGTGACAGGACTACATGCAACTACAGTTTATTTAATAATTCACAAGTCCATAAAAATTCAAAAGTGGCCTAAATAATGCACCTTCACTACTATGTAAGAGGCTGCAGACAACAACGAAAAATGTTGGTCACGGGTATGATTAAAAGAGAAACTGTAATAGAAGAAATACTTTCACTATTGAGATGAGTTACTAAGAGTCATTTAGTTAAAAGCTAAAACTGAATAGTTAAGAAGAAAAATAACAGAAGATGATGGACGCTTCACAGGATTAAGGAGGGGTAAAACTTTTTATTCTTACCTCTATTACTGCACAGAGCTATTCTCTCACAGCACTTACTCTAGTTCTGCAGACCTATATGCCTCAGGAAAGAACTTGTGGACGTGGACATTGATACAACTGAGACACTGATTTCTTTATTTTTTTCTTCCCAAATGTCATTATCTATGCAAACGTCCCCTTTGTCAGCAAATGCAGAATTTTCAAAAGCCAAGAGGACCAAACTTCTCTCAAGGAGCTGCTGAACTCTCCGTGTGTCACTTGGTAAGCAAAGGTGTCCCTGTCAGCCACGCATCAAACTTCTGTCAAATCAAAATTAGCTTTTTGTAATTGCAACATCCCAGATTCTGCCCGCTAACTGGACCAAAAGCAAGTCCCTTTTTACTTAAAATGCAAAAAAAATTATTTTATAACTTCAGGCAAAACATCATGTGCTTTCTGCGAAGCTTAAGTGGACAAAAACCATATTAGATCAAAAGACTATGCTGTTTTCTCTTTAGAAGACAAATAAATGGGTAGAGCCACTGAAAACAATAGATTGTTGCTGTTTACTGAAGAGACCTTTAAGGCAGCATTAGTACTGGTCAGGCTTATGTATTCATAAAGGTCTTACAGCCATTAGGTTTTTATAGCAAACTCTATAGCCATCCAGCCTACTTCAGTGCTCTTCTGAGTCTTCAGAGAAGCCAGAAGAGGTCTCAGGAGACCTTTCTTCACCTGCTTCTGGTCCAGATCATGCTTTGACCTCGCTCCAAGTCAAATCCACACCTCCTTTAGCTCACAATATGTTACTTGCCTCTCCCACACTTCTCTCTCTCATTTTTCTGGCAGTTTCAAGACATGTATATTGAGCCTAAAATTCAAATATTTGTTACTGTGCTTCTTATGATTAACGTCAACACCTCTCAGAAAGCCTCAAAGCATATGCTAATTAACCTAGCTTACTATCCAATTATAGCAACCTTCCAAAATCATTTTAGCATCTTCCAAAAAGCTTTTCTTCTCTGTCTTGCAAACAAACTCAAAGAAGAAAGACTGCTTTTTTTTTTTTCCACTTTTTGACACTAAAAATACAAAGACAAAGAGAAGCAGGAGATTAATTTATTCCCCCATAAGCAAACACTCCAATGAAAGGATTTCCATAATATCATTCAATTAATTTTCTTGAGGAAAAAAAGTATATATTATTCAGTTCCCTTTGGAAATCTGCATCCAGAACAATGAAAATAATAATATCAATTGAAGTTTGAGATGGAAGAAATCTCCAAAGCATTTAATCCATTTGCTTATATTCATTCCACACTTACATGTCACAATCCATCATTCACAAAACCGAAGCCTGACCTCAAGGCTATTTTGCATACCCATTAGAAGTCCATGGGGCTGTAGCATAATCTGCTTAATTAATGAATTCCATCAGCTGAATGCCAAGTCAAATAAAGAACAGGCTGAGTATGAGCAGCATACTTATCCCAAACTAAAGTCCAGAAAGCTTAAACAAGCCAGACTTTCAATCAGACATCTCAACTTAATTACACAGCATCAAGAAACCTCCAGTTCAAAGGGAGCAATTACACACCTTGTAATACTCTCTATACAAATACGTTTACAACCAAGCACCAGATTTACATCACAAAGGAATCTAAGCCTGACAGTCAGATGCAGCAAATAGCTTCCTGATGTTAAAGTAATAAATCTTCCATCCAAAACAATGGCAGAAACGTAACAATTCTAGCTCTATTCAGAAAGGTCAGCTTTAACACATCTGGACAAAGTGGTACAGAGCCAATTCCTCTGATCTTTCTGCTGCCCTTTCAAAGTTGGCCAGGAAATTCTATTTTACATGAATTTAGTTCTCAAGTAGACAAGGTCTTTTTGGGTTCTCTGCTCATTTTCAGTGCTGTGAATAGCAGCGGATGCATCATCTATACATTGATGTTATAATGCTTCATAAATCAGTAACAGCCAGGGGCAGGTACACTGCTGGCCTCCTCACATCCTGACATGATCCCCTCTTAACTGCTTGTCTCGGTCATTCTGTCGGCAGCTGCACTATTTCCTTGCCTTTTATGGATAGCTTTCCTAACTCCAGGACCTCCCCCTGGTATTCCTTGCCTGAAACTGAAATGGAAATAGCTATAAAGGCTTCTCTGACAAATGCAAAACTGAGCTCTCATGTGATGCTGTATTGAGAAATACAGTTACTCATCCAACTCTGTCACTTGCAGTCATCATCTTTGCATAAAGTTCTCCTTACATACATTCTAACATGACAGATATTGCACAAGATCAGAAGATCAGAGCCTTTAAGAACTCCAAAAAGTATCTGGACCATATTTCTTTACTTAGTATTTCATGCTGAGAATAATCTCACCCCTTAAAGGCAGGTCATTAAAAATTATTATTATAGCTATTAGCAAATGATTCATTTTTCATCTTGTTAGAGAAATTAATTGCCTGCTCAACTCTGTGGCAGAGATACCCGAGTTTGCTCTCCTGTCTGCAGTGTCAGGGCTGCACATCTGATTTCAGGAAGGCAGTGGGTTTGCAACAGGCACAGAACACTGCTGGGGCTGGGCACCTCTCAGAGAATTCAAACTTCTCTTAGAGGATGCCAGGTAAGACCACTGAATGCCACTTCTTGACAAAACAAGCATTTTGGCAGAAGTTGAAGCAAGAATAAAGAATCATAGAATCATAGAATGGGGCTTGGAGCAACCTGCTCTAGGGAGAGGTGTCCCTGCCCATGGCAGGGGGGTTGGAACTTGATGATCTGTAAGGTCCCTTCCAGCTCTGACCATTCTATGATTCTATACCGAAACAGAAAGGTAAATTATGTTTTAATGGCAGTCAGACATGAATAACTTACATGTAAAAGTTTTAAAGAGTGAGCAGTAACTACAGGAAGAAGGTAGTTTTCAAGTAGTAAGCAGTACACTTTTTGTTTAACTTGTACTTCAATAATTAAATGTAAACCCACCCCACCCCCAAAAAAAAGTACTTTGATACAAAGCACTAATTTAAGGTAAATCTGATAACTACTATTTCTAAAACTCAAAAATTATAATATAAACCACAAACTTCTTCCTACAGCAGTGACCAACCGGGATCTTTTTGTATTCACACAAAAGGAAGCAGAATTAGCTGAAATAGAAGAGACACTCTCAAACACTGCACTCACATTTTTAAAACATGTAGAAACTTATCTAAGAGGAACAGTAACCTAAACGTTCAACTAAATAGCTTTTGCTATTTGAGCAGAAAAACCAAGAATTTCTCCTGGTCTGAACTGGTAGCAAGTAATAGTTCCTGTTTCAAATGTAATATTGTACACCACTGATACAGCATTGTTGTGGTTTTTTCAGTCTATCACAATACACAAACATCAACGTCCTTCAAGCTGCACAAATTGCTTCCAGAAGAGGAACAAAATAAAAAAAAAACAAAACACACACTTAGTAATGATAAAAGCCAAAAATTTTACCTGCTAGGCACCAACATACAGTCAATGTCAGGTCTCTTTGTCTTGGGAATGGCATATAGTGGATACCTATCCCCATGCCGAATCAACACTTGAACTGACACTAACTTGAAATAATGAGGTGCATGACCTGAAGAGAAGAGGAGGGGGGAGGAAAGAAAAGAAAACAAAAAGTTAAGTGAATGTTATCCTAAATCTTTCCCTCATGCAATTTTTCCTTTTAGAAAAAAAAAAAAAAAAAAAGCAGGTATAATTGCCTTAATAGCTTTGGTATAGCAAGAAAAGAAAACTTCCAGAAGAAATTATAGCCTACTGTCCCAGGAAGATTTCACTTTAAATTGCAAGACAATTTATTCAAGACTTGGCTTCTTAGCACATTCTTCATAGTCCATCTGAAGTCCAACAACCACCCAAGTCATTATTCCCGTACTGATGGGTGCCAACACAGTAAGGCTACTCTACTCTCATGATGCCCCTCTTTTGGAACTCTATCATAATGACAGAGTTTGCAACATGTCTAATTTGGAGGGGGTTTTATATACTAGTTTGTGATGTATTTCATATGCATTGTTGTAAAATGCTAATGAAGGAATTCATTCAGGGTAACTTGCTGCTGCAGCCACTACAGGGTGAAGAATGAAAACGTGTCTTCTAGCTGACTATGTCTAATGGTTTGAAGCTCCAAAAGTAGTTACTTGTGGTTGGGGTTTGTTTTTTTCCAGAATTCCAAGTCAATTGTTTTTCAGATGTTAATAATGTAATTTGCAATGCAGCTCACTCAGAATAAGTATTATAATTCAAATATTAAATATCTGCATCATTCCTACCTCTATCACCTTTTCAGGCCTCCACTTGGCCACTAACTAGAAGCAGAATGATTTCCAAAAATAAAGAGGATATAAAGGGAAGGAAAGAACAGCATGTTTTGAACAATTTGACACAATTCAGCAACCAGCTGGCATTTGCTGCACCTTCAAGCACCAAAGAACCGACAATGCACAAAGTTATGGTTTCCAACAACCAAGCAAGCAACTATAAACTGTCTTTTGCATTCCCAAAGCTTACCTTCCATGCTGCGTTCAGCAATGGTGGGAATATTGCAGTAAATGTGAGCTTCATAAACAGGATCTATTGCAGGAGGCTCAGTCAGCAAATCAGGCATTATTCTCTTTCGGCTTTTAGGATTCAGACCATCTTCCCTGATGGGGTTTACTGGGATTAAATGCACTGCAAGATACAAAACATAGAGCAGATACATTAAGGAAAGTTTAAGGACATGTAGGACTATGACTTCTTTTTTCTTAAAAAAAAAAAACCAAACCAAAAAAGTAATTATGCACCAAGTCTATGGTTCCCATGCAAGGATGCCATTCTACAGTCCAAATCTTAGTTCTGAAATTTTCATAATTTATATATAGTCAAAAAGGCAAGCCCAGAGAGCTCTTCAGCAAAGTCAATGCTTAGCTAAGACTACAGGAATACGTCTGGATGCAGAACAACTCTGCCTTTTGCACTCTTCTTGAAGCTGCTTTTTCTGTTAGTCTCTCAGGAAGCTCCAAGAGCACAAATGGGAAGAAAAGGGCCATACAGGCTTCTGCATCTCATCATTTCAACTTAAAAACTGACATTGAAGGACATCAGCAAGAAACACAGCGCAGTTATGATGGTACTACAAACCACGGGGAAAACAAAGTATTCAAGATTGAAGGGGTCGGGATGGACTGTCCATCGTTTTCCTTACTAATCCCCACCCTTACATGGCTACCTTGCCAGCCTGAAACAGTCTGACTCACCTACAGAAAAGGCACACAGAATTTATTTGTTAAAATCTAACTGACTACCACAGAAAATGTTAAAAACAAAGAAAAGCAATTACTGTTTACACACAGCAGGGAAATGAACAGAAATACTACCACCAGTCTTCCGACATAGAATCCTAGAATGGTCAGAGTTGGAAGGGACCTTAAAGATCATCAAGTTCCAACCCCCCTGCCATGGGCAGGGACACCTCTCCCTACAGCAGGTTGCTCCAAGCCCCATCCAACCTGGCCTTGAACACTTCCAGGGATGGGGCATCAACAACTTCCCTGGGCAACATGTAGAAGCATGTTGAGGCATTCCTGAATTTAAGGTCAGAGCTGTATTGATGTCTTCTTACCTTGTCTTGATGTGAAAGTACTAGTTAATTTATGAGTCTTCCAACACTACACTTGTAACAACAAATGTCCACTTTTTTTTTTTTTCTAGGAATACCTCCTGATATTTTAACGGGCCAGATTTAGAGGTGAACTTGAAGAAAAGTGTTTTATTTTTACCCATATTAGTCTTCTGTGGTGAGAGGAGAAAAAGGAGAGAAAAAAAAAAAAAGACGAGAGAACAAATTTTGAAGCAGAATTTTATTAATTCTTCTGGGTCAGTTCCTCAGTTACATCTTGACTCCCAAACTTCATTTTAAAAGCCAATTTTTTACCGCAATAGAGCTGTGTAGACAAGGAAAACCAATGAAGACAGCAAACTGAAGTGAAACACATGAAGGCTTTAAGAGCACACAGCCGTTAATGGAACACAGACTCTTCATTCTTGCACTACAATACGCTACATGGAATATTTTAACGTGGTTTCTTTTTGCCTGCCAAAACCAGAATTCAAGTATTTTCCATACTGGTGCTGTTGACACGGGTAAAACACCCGCTGGAAACTTCTCAAACTGTTTCAGATTTTGCATTCGGTTGCCCACAGAACTGTGCTGGGTGAGAATATTAACTGTAATTTTGACAATCCCACCTTAGTCTCCCAAGTGGGTTTTCTGGCCCATATGTAACCAGGAAACCTACAAGTAGTAGCGGACTGAGGAGAGGGAGGAGAGGGAGGAGAGGGAGGAGAGGGAGGGGAGGGAGGAGGGGCAGGAGCGGGGGGAGNNNAGAGGGAGGAGAGGGAGGAGAGGGAGGAGAGGGAGGAGAGGGAGGAGAGGGAGGAGGAGACCCTCCTACGGAGTTGAAATTCATCTTTGTATCAAACTCTGTTCTGCTCTTTTCAGCTGTAAATAAAAAGATCAGAATTCCATTATATAGTTTTTACATGACTTTTTATAGCTTAACACTGCTTTATGGGACTTGTTCTATTCGTTCACAGCACCATGTACTCGCCCGGAACAGAAATCTGCCAATGTGCATACAGTCATACTTAAAATCTTTTATTAAGGGAGTTTTTGAACAGTTTTTGCTTTTCAAAAAGCTCCTGGTTTACTATGACAGGTGTACAGCAATGGAAACCAGAAATAAAACAGATGATTTTGATGTGTTTCCCACAACCAGGGCAGTTAATAAAACGTATCTGAAACATATTTGGTGATCTAACTGGAAACTTTGCCCAGACTTAAACTATAAGAATACATGAGTATTATTATAGAGGTAGTTTGACAACAAAAAGGGAAAGAAAATATATTTTTTTTTCTCCCACTATTCATTAACTTACTTTCAAAAATAAAGAAGCTACATAGAAACCACTTTGAAACATTAATTTTGGAAAAAAAAAAGTTGTATTTAGGAAGAAAAGCAGAAGGCTTACAGAAATGACAAAATGAAAGATACCTCAATGGAACTCTGCTCAGTGTCCCACCAAGTTTAAAATGGTTTGAAACACAAAGTAAAACTAAACACATGAGCTGGTACCAGACAAAAGTTAAGACCTGATCAAACAGCAAACCCAGTCCTGTGAGAGACAGAGGGGCACTGGCCACACAGCAAAACAGCTACATCCTGCTGGAGAACCACTCCTTCAAGAATTTTTGCAGCTCCAAACTGAGATACCATTTTGGTTTTAAGTGGAAAAAATCAAGAGGAAATAAAATCCAAACTGATACTAAGTTTAGTCCAGTGAAAAAGCTCCAGTACTTTTTATTTTGAAAATCAAACCACAGAACCTTAAGATCAAATTTTAAAATGAAGCTAACAATTTGACTAAGAAATGTCATTAAGAACAAAACCCATGACGACTGAAATACTATGACATATGTTTTTATTCTCAGTGTACTTAGAATATAACCTACTTAAAGAGCAAGAAGCTAATTTGTCTGAGTTCTATGCCCCCCGCAGTTCCTGAATGCCACAAAATATACCAAAAAAAGACAAATATTAGACAAGTAGTTTCTAAGCAAGAGACACAATCATTCAGAAGTGCTTTCAGTAAAATGACTGTAACAATTACTCCACAGCAACTAATCCCCTCCGGAAGAATGTCAAGCTTATCAAATCAACTATTGTACTCAGAAGCCCAAGGAGGGAGGCAGTCTGATACGAATTAGGGCTACAAAAACTGACACGAATTTGACAGAATTCAGTACAGCAGAAAAACAAACACAAAACAAACACAAAACAAAGTGCAGTTCATGCAGAAGAATCACCAAATTGAATGCTAAATTATGCCATTCCCAGTTTCCCTCCCTCCTGCAGTCTTAGCTTCAGCTTGAAAAACAAAAGGTATCACAACTGTTTACCAAGAGGAAAAAGGTTTATCCAGGAAAAAAAAGAATTAGTAACATTTACCTAAAACCAGAAAGACAGGCAACAAAGCCATTTTCCATTTCTGATTCCCCCTGTAGCTCCAGCCAGCCTGAGAAGCAGCAGCACAGGTAGCCATGTCAGGCTCAATGTTCTGACTAAACAGAGACCTGAAGTTTTCATAATTCTGTGAAACAGAAGGTTCTTTCAGCCCCATGCAAACATACTATTTAAGAGAGTCACATGGAAATGAAGCCACACAGCAGAAATGAAAAAAGAAAGAAAAAAACCCAAACCACCAAATGACCCCACTGTGGGTAACCTTGTATTAATTGGCAAAGAGAAGTAAATGCGCATGTCAGAGAGCACAAAAAGTTATTTATCCCTCCTTCCACCTCTCTCCCCCCTCCTCTTTCTGCTCCTCACAGGGCACTAAACAAGGCTGCCTAGCACAGGGGAGAACACTCAAGCTTCTGAAATCCTGATGATGAATGTGGACCTCCCTTCTCGTTGCTTGCTTTCCTATACACTGGAAGGTAGAGAAGGAGAAGCATAGGGAAAAACAACCAGAAAAAGGCAGGAGTGCTTCAAAACAAATGAGGGAGGGGGAAGGTGAAGATGTGTGGAGCAAAAAAAAAAAAAAGCAATCTGGAAAAAGAAGATAAGGCAAACTTAGGCTGAGGAACAGGTAATGCAACAGCCAAGGCAGAGGCTGCCAGTGTAGAAGCAAGGCAGCCGGGTCCAGTACTGCAGGAGCTCTGACACTTGGCCACCCCACGCCCATGCCAGAGGAACACAACCTTAAGATCACTTTCAGAGCCCTGCCTGGGATTACAAATGCATATTCGGGCATCAATGGAGTTCAAGTACACCCCTGTGACACACAATTCACCTTCCTCATTTTATTCTTTTGTACAGCTAAATAAAGGCTTCACAAGTCTCAAAGGTAAGATCTGTATGAACAGTCAGGGCCTTCGTCCCTAATGCACAATGCCACAATCATTGATGTGCTGCATTTCGATGCTGAGTAGAATCATAGAATGGTCAGAGTTGGAAGGGACCTTAAAGATCATCAAGTTCCACCCCCCCCTGCCATGGGCAGGGACACCTCTCCCTAGAGCAGGCAGCGCAAAGCCCCATCCAACCTGGCCTTAAACACTTCCAGGGATGGGGCATCAACAGCTTCTCCGGGCAACCTGTTCCAGTGCCTCACCACCCTCACAGCAAAGAACTTCTTCCTAATATCTCACCTAAATCTCCCCTCTTCCAATTTAAAACCATTCCCCCTCGTCCTGTCACTAGACTTCCTGACCAAGAGTCCCTCTCCAGCTCTCCTGGAGCTCCCTTCAGATCCTGGAAGGCTGCTCTCAGGTCTCCCCGGAGCCTTCTCTTCTCCAGGCTGAACAGCCCCAGCTCTCTCAGCCTGGGACTGTAATCACTCAAACAAAAAAAGGCTTATTAGCCTCACATCCACCAAACTATCAAGTACTATCACAAGAAAAACAACCATACAGTCTTTAAAAAGGCTTTCTACACCTGTGAACATAAGCTTCTAAGCTTCAGGTTTTATACGTATATAAAATATAAATACAGCTACTAAACTTTTACATAAATTTGTCTTGAATTTTCACTTTTAATTGATTAATATGCAATTTAAACAGAAAAACTCCAGAAATTTTTGGTTTAAATCAAATCACCTGCCCTACTGAACCCAATGACAAATTTCATATGTATTATAGGAAAATCTGAAATCTGTTCACACAGAACTTAGGAAGAAGTGACAAACCTCAGCATCTCTACAGCCTCCATCCCTTAACCATTCACATCCGAATGTATTTCTTTCACCACATTCCTGCTTCCCCTAGCATTTGCCCTTCCAATTTCTCCACTTCTGCTTTGTCACCTGCCTGCTGAGGAGCAAATGGAGCAAGGGGTCCCTGAAGCCCAGATGTAGTCTCTACAGAAAGCTCTCCATGAAGCTGCTGCCCTATCTACTGCAGAGCAGGCTTCAAGCTTCCAGGTTTTCTTCCCACAGAGCTCCTAATTTCTCTGAGCTTCACTCCCAAGGGAAAAAAAAAAGACTAAAGGGAGCTACGGGGGAAGCAGGGAACAAGAAAGAAAAACAGCAGGGTCCTGGGGGACACACACCTCTAAATTCAACTTAGAATAGGAAGATAAAAAATGCTCTGCCATGACAAATCCTTGACAAGTTAAAGAAAGTTCCCTGGAGTGTAATTTCTCCACAATACTTCAACCTAGCAATAGCATGAGTTTGGAGGTCACACAGGTACAGCGGTCAGATGCGAAGCAGAGGTAAGCACTTCTCTCCTCGTACACTTAAAAATGTTATCCAACCAAAGCTCTGAAAACGGATGACCCAAAGCACAGACTCATCATCATCGTTACAGAAGAGGGTAGGAATTTCCAGCCTCATGGTATTCACAGGGCAGTCAAACGCCAGCAAACAGTGAAGAGAGGCTACAGATCCCTCCCTCGGAGCTTCCAAGAATTTGCAAACGTTTAGCAGCAAGTGGCGAGTTACAGACCGAGACGTGCCCAGACACCTACACCTATTTGACATACATTCGGTTTCTGGGTTCCTGCTGCTGTTCTTCTTTCTGTAACAGACATCCTAGTCATTTTTAAAATTTTCAAGGAGTCTGTTGACTCACACACAGCACAATCCCATTGCCAGAATCTTAAGTTTCACAATCTAAGACAGACTTAAAAAAAATACTCAGGAAAAGTATTTCTAAGTAGCAGATATCATTGAATAAACACTCTTTTCAAACCAGTGATTCTAATCAAAAGCACAAAAATGCTTGCTATGGCAGCCTCGAGTACATGCCCTTCATACCACAGAACCCCAGATTTCTGCAACAGCCTTCATTACAGCTGATTTTGAAACCAGAAGTTAAAGCCCACTAGAATAGTTCTATTGATCCTATTATCAGGCAAATACAGATGTCTCCCTTCCTACAGCTAAAATATCAATTACTTCTGAAGACCATGAGAAATGCTACAGCGGACTTGTGAAACAGAACCTCACATTTTGAGTTCTTACATATAAACATTAACCTGCCAAGAGAAATTGATTAAATTCACAAAGTTGTGGGGCATCCATTCTGAGGCGCTGATCCTTGAAGGGCAAATTTCTGCGTTACCTGAGTCAATATTAGAGAAGTGCTGCTTTCAAAATTCTGGTCTTTACTGCTATGCTGTATTTCCTTATGTTTATTAAACTACATCTTCTGTTTCAAAGTGATGACACAAAAGTTATATAGTCCCATTTTCTTCCCCAATTACTTGTGATTTCATAGAGACAAGAGGTGGATTCCCCTTTTCTTTCACTCTTGCAGGCCCCACTGTTGCAGAAACCAAAGCATCAGTTCATTGCTGCCCTCCCTCCACCCACAGAACTCAGTCGCAGTCTGGAAACATCCCCAGAAACAGTAGAGATGAGAGCAGGGCAGGCAACGTGAGGAACCACTCTTCTCCAACTGGAAAAATGCTCATGGGATATTTGAATTAAGATTTAGGACAAACAGATACTGTTTTTTCATGCCCAAAGAGGGAACTTCAGCATTGCCTTAACTGTTCTTCAGCAAGGGCCACAAAGATGCTCAGAGNCTTGATGATCTTTAAGGTCCCTTCCAACTCTAGCCATTCTATGATTCTATGATTCTAAGTACTCACCCCAGGGCCATACTCCTTATCACACGCTGGGGAAAGGGTCAGATCTCCTTGTCTGTGTATTCACATTCAAAAATAAGTAGAACAACTACACGACCACCATGCACGGTAGCTCTACTGGCTTTAAACATCTCACACCAGGCTTTCTGAGAACAAATCTCTTCTTTCCAGCTGCATCAGCTACGTGCTTTGCTGATTTTTTACAGGGTCCCAATCTGACTTACACAAGGAAAATCAGTGTGCTAACAAAATCCTTTTATGGACCAAAACACAACACGGTACGCCTTGTAGTGTTATGGTTTTGAGACCAAATTTAATCAGACACATTAAATTATACAATGGGTGCTTGCATTTATTGAGTCCAGACGTAGCTCTGAAAAGAGCTTTATAGTTTGGAGAGGTTTCCCCCCCTCCCCCTTGTTGTTTCAATTAACTATTCAGAAGGGCATATGGCCCTGCTTAAATAGCTTCCAGGATTTTCAGCTTGACAGCAATAACACAGTAATGCTGACTGCAAATCTGAGCCTTTTCAAGTTCTAGAGAAGACAGTCATTTTCCACTTCTCCTCCCAAAGTGAAAAATTACTCTCTACATTTTATTCTATTTGCCTACTACACTGAAACTTTACATTTTTTTAACGTGGAAAAGATTTCTATTTCATCAATTAAATGCAGTCCATTCTTTGAGCTAAAATATATATGTCTAATAAAGCTTTTCCTCACTAGCTTCTCACCAGTTACCTCACTGCTTGGCTCTTCAGTCGATGAGAAGGGAACGGGGAGGTTCTTACCAGACATCTAGACAAGCAGACAGATTTCCTGCTCTATAAACACATGACTCAAGTCAGATATTTCCCATGCTCCAAGTTACTTAGTGACAAGATGCCAAAAAAAGCCCCACTTGTTGCTTATGACCAAGCAGTTATGTTGGTCCCTCGCCTACCACGGGCTGGTTAGGATTTCCAAATGAGCAGTGTTAAATACATCGCACCACAATACTATAAATGAAGTCATTCCTGTTGATGTATCTGCGTTGCTGCCACATCTCATCCGGCTGTGAGATGACTTTGACTATATCAAATCAATGTCCTGCAGGCTACCAAACCAGGCTTAAGTCTGCAAAGACTAAACAGGGGCTTTTTATGGTCTGAAGACACGATTTTCCTAAATACAGTAGATCCAGTCATTTTTACTTATCTAACAAGATTCATGAGCACCACCACAACAAGATTTTAAAGCTCTGTCCTACTTCTGTCTACAGAACTTGGCAACTGGTAAATGAACTAATCCAGCTGAATAGTCCTAGAACAGATTTTCAAAACAGCTTTTATCAGCTGTGTTCAGAAATTGTTGGCAACTCTTCCCATTTCCATAGCATTGTCTCAAAATAAAGGTCAACATGAAAAGGTAGCTGCAGGTCGCAATACACTGAATGCTACTGCTGTAATTTGCCCGTGGGTGGTGACTTTTATTTTTTCTTTTTGTCCTGTATAGTTTTTGGATCTCACAAGCACCGGAGTGGGAAGCTTTGCAGCAGGGATTACATCATGACTGAAGACAAGACGCTTGGCAGATTTCGCATGTGAACTGAACACAAAACATAGAAGCCAACTACACTAAGCGTTCATCATAGCAGAAGAAAACATGGCAAAAAGTATTTTCCCAAGAACGTGGATTGCAAATCCTCTGGCTTCAGTGATCTTTTCATCAACAGCAGCTGAGAGATACAAAAATATGGCCCATACAGTAGAGTTCAGGACAGTTCAACAGTTGCTCCTGTTCTGTTATCCAGCAATCTGTCACTAACACTTCACGGCTTTGACGAGGGCTCTCTGCTCCTGAAACGCGCATGTTTCATACACTTATTCTTTAAGGAATTCTCTAATCTTGCTCCTAAGCTCTCAGTCCTCAAATGGATATGAAGAGGAAGTGTGTGCGACTGTTTTCTGTCACCCTAGATAAAATGTCTTTTTTTCTTCCCTTTAAAAGATGAGATGATCGGAGCATACAGTCATCCAGAGCTTCGAGTGCATGTTGTTGCCTCTTTTCCTTAGGGCTCCATAGACACCATCCCAAAATAGAATCATAGAATGGTTAGACTTGGAAGGGACCTTAAAGATCATCCAGTTCCAACCCCCCTGCCATGGGCAGGGACACCTCTCCCTAGAGCAGGTTGCTCAAAGCCCCATCCAGCCTGGCCTTAAACACTTCCAGGGATGGGGCATCAACAACTTCCCTGGGCAACCTGTTCCAGTGCCTCACCACCCTCACAGCAAAGAACTTCTTCCTAAGATCTCATCTAAATACTCAGAATGGCTTTTGAAACTCAAGTCAGCTTTTATTAGGGTGTGTACTGGAACATCCAGCTACTGAAAGAGAAATCACAAAATACATAGGTAAAACCCCAAAGAAAGAAAAGAACTTAACAGCACACCTTCGCTCGGCCCACTACATCTTTACAAGCTTTGCTCCCGTGATTTTAGAACACCAATTCAGCAGCTTTTGGGACTGCAGCAAATTGTGTACATCTGCTCACTGGTAAAAGCCTCTTTCTGTCCCCTCTCCACAGAGCTGCTTTCTGCACTTCTCAGCAGTGTCTCTGTGTCTGCACACCTGGGTCACACACAGTAATCTCCCCTTCTCTCAAAGGGCTTCCAACCAACAGGCAGGAAAATGTACCACGTCTATAGTCCAGCCACAGCCTCTGCAAAGGCACAGGACACAAGCTATTTAATATGTTAATGTCATCAAACGCAATCCACAGACATCTGGCACTTCCCTACACCCGTGCCCTTCCAAGATAAAAAGCCTTACAAATTCAAATCAATATTTTAACTACTGCATTAAATTAGCACCTTTCTGTTTCACATCTAATCCCAACTGTTTTCTGTCCATGAACTGACCTGCTCGGGGAAGTGATCTCAACACCATATGCCACTGCTTACCCAAGCCAAGCCAGCTCACTTGTTTGTCCTTGTCAACACCAGGGCACAGGAAGCTGCCACGGATTTGCTAAACCCCAAAACAACATATTTAATACAGTAGAGCCTGACAGATTTTCGTGCTGGGGAAGGAAGCCTGCAATGACAGACAAAGTCATTCATCTCAAAAATTCAGAACAGTGTTCTCTGGATCACAGAATTATTGATATCTTTAGACTGCTGGCCATAAACCAGCTTAGAGAAAGATGGTGAGTCTCACTTCTTGTCCTCATCCAGTACTAATGTGCTCAGTTGGTAAAGCCAAAATTACACCTTGTACCTAGGGCTTCCAGCACTTTTAATCCAGCTCTCTCACAAAAATCATAAAGGGAGATCACTTCCACTTTCCAAGACCTCCTATTTCACTGCAGCAAGTCCACAAAAGCCTCAGTCTTTTAAATACAAACTACTTAGACCCTACCTCATTAACAAATAAACCACACGTGCCATTTAGTGTGTGCAAGCACTGCTTTTCTCTCAGTGAGTGAGCTTTGAAAATTCAGAAGGGAAGTAACTTCAGGAACAGAGATTACTCTTATTTTTTAAAAAGCAAAAATAAAAAAAAACTGCCTGCAGGTATTAAAATCTTCAAAATCAGTACAGCTTAAGAAACCTTATTAATCACAGAAGATACACAAGCCAAGAACACATAACAAATTTTTCAAAAATCTTCACGGTCAAATGAGGAGATGCTTTGGACTGAGTAAAACACCGTATCGATTCAGCCATGAAAGCCCAGCAAAAGCACAGATAAAAGAACAAAACTGCCTAGAAGATAAATTACAAGGGGAAAATTAAGAGGACTAAGGAGAAACTTGAACAACTATATGAAGAACATTAAGCATATCTGAAACAGATACATAGAGGAGAACTAGCGCATCCATAAAACCAACAGTTTCCAACTCAATTTGCAGCGGCACAGTGGGGATTAAGGCAGGCACAAAGCACAGCACAGAAAAACAAACCTTTCATCAAATCTACACTTCAAGTACTCATCCATGCTTTCCTGAAGACTGCACATGGCCTATAAACAGGGGGAACGGGTGGGACTGCATTATATCCACTCAATGTAAGATAATTTTCCTCCAGTTCAGACTCTGTGCTTGCGCTCTGACCGAGGAGGGGAGGGAGATTTGGGTCAGAGCCCTGCTCTGATGTAGATGCAGAACACAAATATGAAACAAAGGACAGCAAACAATTACCATATGTTGAATCCATTTGCAATTAATTGTCCTAAAACCTCTGATAAAAGTAAAGTAAGAGGGGTAAGGCTAATACAGTGTGACTCAATTGTGAATTCTCAGAAAACTGGCCTAACAACTGAGTGGTCAGCAAAAGATGAAGAAAGGGCTTGCACTAAAACAAAGCAGGGTGGCAAGGCTGTCTTTACCTTTTCAGCTTAAGGCACCCACCTTCTAAAAAAGGTGCAAATTTCTTCTTTGTCCCATGTCTTAACTGAAACTGGCCACGAAGGCGATAAACACTAGAGTACAAACTGCCCTTCTCTGAGAAGAAATTGAATTGACATTAAAAGGCAAGCAACTAGTGGCTCATAGAAGGAAAAAAAATAGAAATAAAAAAAATAAAAAGGAAACACCAGCATTTCTTCAAGCTCTGCAGAAAATCTGAGCTACTTATTGGAGGTACTATATCTCATCTCAAATCGTCTGCAACCGCAATGCCGGACGGTCTCAATGGTTCCAAAAACACCACTATGAATTCGTAATAGACTAAGACAACATAAACAAGCTCACAAGACTAAATCTGAAGAGGCAGGACAAACACTACAAAAAATTGTGAGTCACCAGAAGAAAACACTGCGCAACCATCTTTTATTAGCTCCCCCAAAAGTCTACTACACTTCCACAGACTTTCACGCAGGGAAACTAGCTACAAACACGGTGTTGAGTTCAACTGCAGTAGAGCTTCTAGCAGTGACATTGGCACATCACCAATTTGTAAAAAAAAAAAGAGTAGATGAACCAGCTCACCGAGGAACACACTCACCTCTCAGGGAGCCTCTTGGTCTAGAGATAATCCCATTTGGGTCTCCACAAGAACAAGATTCAAGAGGAGGGACGTTGTCAGAAGAGTGCATGAGCATAAGCAAAGGCCTGACTCCCATCTTCACAGGACAAACCTGTAGGTGTCTCTCAGAGTCATAATGACCAAAACTACACCCTTCCCCATTTCATGTTTTATCCTCACTTACTTTTACAGCCCCATTCTGGCGATAAACCCAAGCATCTCGAAACAACAGGACTCCACGGTATGTAGAAAGACAAAGGTGCGACCCAAGTCCTTGAAAGAAATGCAGGCCAAATTTGTTTAAATGGCCCATAAAGCCAACCATATCCTGGGCTGCAGCAAAAGAAGTGTGAGCAGCAGGGCCAGGGAGGGGATTCTCCCCCTCTACTCTGTGCTCCTGAGACCCCACCTGGAGTCCTGTGTCCAGCTCCGGAGTCCTCAACAGAGNTACTATGTTGGAAGCAGGAACAGGAAGGATTTAACCACATCATAGGTATTTGTCCGAATATCTTAACTATTAGCAACGAAACAGAGTTCTCTCTCAGGTTAGAGAGGTAATTAAGATTAAAGTGTAGGTAACGACTGACAGAAACAGTAATTACTGTAAGCACAACATTTTTTCTCCTAGTGAGAATATTCATTTTCCTTTGTCCTCTAATACCCATTTAAAACTCCAACATGAGAGTGTCCCTCTGTGACTGTCCCTACAAAAAGTCACTGACCCTTTCATGTGCTTAAATTAAGTGCAGTATGTATCACTATAATTATGAAAGGACTAGAAGCACAAACTTCACTGCTTCCAAAGTATCTTGCAGGTATTAGGACAAAGATTTGAGTTGGATTTTGACAGAAATAATGCTAAAACGCTTATTATTTTCCAGTCTTGATTCCTTCCCTCTAAAGTTTAATCCAACACTGTAGTAAGAATTTTCAGAAGCCTAACTAATAACTCACTGCTAGTTTTTGCAAAGTATTAGGTTTCATTTACAGTATCCTTCAACCATATGTTTTAAGAGTTCTCTGCTTAAACAAAGTTCAACTAGCCCTCATGGGTGAAGCCAGAATAGATATCTAGAGATTTATGAAGTTCTGTAGCCTGCCAATAACTTCTACCAGTCAAATCCTGTCTGAAGCAACTTAATCTGACCTATATTTAAAGCAGAGATTTAAAAATGATTGCTCTATTTTTGTGGGATAAGACAGTCCCGTGGTATCATTCTCAAATACTCATCATGTCTCCTCCCCTTTCAAGGGTTAATTTCTGGACTAGTACATCATACCCCCACTTTCAAGAATCAACAAAAGGTTATTTAAATCTCCTGTTACAACATAAAAAGCATCTTTAAGAAAAATCTCTATATTTCCAGTTAGCTTTCTTCATTCACTCCTAAAATATGCCCAGCCTTGCATATATTATTTGTGGGTTGTTTCTCCTTTAATCTTAAATTCAGATTAAATTAGTACTTTCAAAAAACCCAGAGAGACTTCTTATTAGTGGAAAATCTGCCACGCTTATGAGCTTAATGGCAAAATACAGGAAAGGAGATATCTGGTCTCCTTTTCATTTTGCATGCTGGTAACATTTGACAAAAACAAGTTCTCTGCATCAAGAATTCTAAAGCTGTGGCTTTATAAATACAGTGAGTTGTCTAGATTGGCAAAATGGAATACGCTAATTGGTTTTCTTCTTCTACTGAAGAATTTGAAATGTGAGTAGTTATTATTTTTTGGTAAGGAAAAGTAAGAGATGGTTAAGGAATTCTATCCCTGGAAGCGTTCAGGGTCAGGCTGAATGGAGCTTTGAGCAATCTGGTCTAGTGGGAGGTATCCCTCCATGGCAGGGGGGTTAAAGATTATCTACTTCCAACCTTCTAAGGTCCCTTCCAACCCAAATCATTCTATGATACTAGGGTTCTATGAATTCACCCTAGAGTAAGGATATGTATTTTGCCCAGAAACGGCCCTACTGAACACTCTGGATTTTTTTTTCCTCCGTTTCGAGCTGCCCATTAAGTTCTTGAAAAACCCAACTCCCCCACGTTATCCACAGATTCCGCATATCCCGGCTCCTCTGAGCATCCCACTGGCAGCCTCAGGGCAAGGGGTTGTGGAGGCAGCTCACACCCCCATTCTGGTTCATGATGGAGAGAGGGGGGCAGCAGGAGCTCTGCAGTACCACAGCTACAGCTTCACAAGATCAAGAAGCACATCATGCTTTGCAAATGGAAATGGTGAACAGGGATGTGACAGACACCCTCTCGGCTTCCACCTCTGTTTCCATCAGCAAGTCTCTACCAAGCATTTGGCAGTGACACACGCTGCTCCAGAGCCTCCTCCCCAGACCATCTGAGCATCCATCACACCACAGCTTCTCCAGAGCAAGGAGCTGAAGCAAGCAGTGGTGAGGATACCCAGCTGAGCCCCAAAGACTGCTCTTGCACAGCTGTATTGGGCCACCAAGCAGGGATGCAAAGAGCAACAATCACACCAGAGGGGCTGGGATTATTAAAACAAACAAGTTTCCAAGAGAGGCTGTGCAGCAAGACAGTGGCTCATCTCCTACAGGCAACACACTGGCGGGGTTACATATGGTGTTCTCACCATCCTTGTAAAATAAGAGCTGCCCACAGCACTCGAGCCAATAAGACTCTACACTGCTTTTCCTTGTGGAGAATCCTAATTTCCATTTCTTATGACTCATCTGTAAAAGCAACCTCCGGCACACACAGAAACTAGATGGAAATTATTACTGGAAACGTAAAATGTCATCTCCAGACATGCTAAAACACCAACACACAAGCCTGAACCATCAAGGCAGAGAAAGTATTTTTTCAAAAATAAGAACCATGCTCCCAGTGCTTTACACAGGAACCAGCAGCACCCTGCCAGGCCAGCAGCCGACATCCTAAAAAGCAGTGGCAATTACCAATATTCTTCTTCTCAAAAGACAAGCCTGAAGTACTGGGCAAAGTATCACAGGGAAACAAACTTCAAAGCAGAAAAGAAGCTCCATGTGCAGGATCTGCCTGAGAGCCAGGGACTCCGTGATTCTGCAAATGCCCAAAACAGGCAGGCTCCAAAGGAGAGCCTGTAATTTAAGCTTGTCCCAGAGTTAACAGCTTGCAGGGATAGCTGTTTTCCAGCTATAGTTTCAGTCCTCTTCTGCTGACTGTTTCTTGTTTTAGGCTTTCAGCAAACAAAAACAGAAATTAAAAAATAAAAACAAATCCAAAGTAAGCAAAGGTCTTTATTTTGTTGAAAAAAGTGTACGTACATGCACTCAACTAAAAAAAAAAAAAAATACAAATCCAGAGTCACTGTCAAGTAAACTTTACAAAGATTACACATGCCACCCTAGCAGCTAACTTCTACACTTCTTTTCAGTTTTGTTTATTCAAGGTATTTTCAAAGATAAATAGATGGGACACTCCAAGGAGACTCACTGTCAGGTTTCCACAATCAGTCACAGATGTTTTAATATACTGGAAGATCTGGGCTTGCCCAGTAATTGAGTTCTCATGTATTACACCAATCTTCAGGGGAGAAAGAAAGCAGGTCTTCCAGCATACTTGCAGTCTCTTCTTCCTGAGCTGACCTATGGGCTAACCAACAAAATTAACATTTACATGGTCCTAAATTATGCCTTTTCCCCTCAGTGTGAGGCTGTAGGACCACAGCCAGCTTCTAACACATCCTTTACAGTGCAACTGAATCTAGTTGCACCACCACCCTCCATCTCTGTACTACAGAAACTCCCCCAACCACTGCATTTACAATCCCTTTGCACAGCTCTTGGCATTTTACACAGAGTACGAAGGAAGATCCCAACCACTGCACTTTTTCCTCCAGCAAATAAAAAATAAAGTATCCCAACTTGTATTCACTCTGTTTGTACAGAAGTAAACAGCCCATTTTTAGTCAACAGCATTAGAGATAGTATTTACAGAGACAAAAACACAGTCCACAATCTAGCCCAGGTCATTTTTCCATTCTGCAGTTCTTCTGACAAACCAAAACATGAAGTCTTTCAAGAGAAAAACAACATAATTGCATTTTAGAACAGTCTAGCTGAAAAGTCTATCAAAACCAGTTTCCTTTTGTCTCTAGTACTCAAGTTTTAAATTATTTTAGAACCATGACCACTTACATAAACAGACAAAGAGGGGGGAAAATAAAAACATGTGTGGAGTGATAAATACTATAAGGAAAATACTTCTCCACTCTTTTCCATAGATCTGGTCCCAAACATAAAATGAGGAAAACAATGACAACTCCCAATAAAGCTCTTAAGCTGCCAGTCGTATTTGGTTTGGAAGTCAACAGTCACCCTAGCCAATGGCTTTCCCAAACAAAAACTCTCATTGCTATAATTATTCACCCAAAATGACATCACATGCTTTCAGTCAGTAATGGCACAGTTTCAAAGTTTTAACTCTTAACATTGTCATTTTTCTGTACTATTTAAAAATCAAAACACAAACAACATGTAGAGGCATTTGCCATTGAAGAGAGATTCCCTCTACTGCTGATCTGGTCCAGGATTCACACAGTACAATTCATTAACAGCAAACTGAATTTGAGAACACACCTGGCTCCCAGTCTTCTGCTTTAAAGTCCAGGCCACACAATTATATAAGAGATGTCTAGAACCATTAAGACTTACACTTTTTCATCAAGTATAAACTTTTTTTTAAAAGCCTTCTACATGACTACTAGAAATGCTAAACAACCCTGGAACAGGTTTGGGAATACGCTAGTAAATTTTCAAACACGTCTCAAATCTCATTCTCCTATCAACCACCAGATATGTTCAGAAACAAAACCTGAGGCATTATATGTAAATAAATGTTCATATTTTGAAAACAGTAGGATCTCTTGAAGCAAGCTCTCTTATCCTATTGCTCCAAGTGAACTGCCCAGGGCACTGGCTCGCACCTGATCTAGTGGGAAGCAGCAACAAAAAGACTGTACTCAGACCCTGTGCCTTTCACTCCAGTACAAGGGAATAAAAAGCAAAACCAGTCAAGTTCCCTATTGCTCAAAATCTACATGATCAGAGGACTCCGGGAGCAGGAAAGAAGGTATCTTACAGAATCCACAGCTATTACATCACCTTGAAGAATGACTATTGCAGTTTTTAAAAAAAAAAGTCCTTTCTCCAATAGTTTGGCAAACTGCAGTCTGCTTTTATGTCCCCTCAAGATGAGGAAACGAAGAAGACTGAGCTAGTATTTGAACCAGCAAGACAATCCAGCACACCATATCCAAAAAACACAAACCAACTGCTCCACAGAGCTGCTCCTGTATGTCTGGTACCGTGGCACCACAGACACACGGCAGAGAGTAGCTTCTGCTCAGGTTAAAGTGATCCTTGTGAACCAGTCCATTCCCATCCACTGCAACTGTTGGCAGGACATAATAATGTTAGCACTCAGAGCTGTTGGTTTCTGTCAAGAGAGATTCTGGGGAAAACTCTCTCTATTAGTTACCCTGTAAGTTAAACAGTGTTAGTATCCATGTAAAGTACCAGCCTTGGGTGGGAAAAACACCACAGGAAAGCAGACTGGTTTAGATCAGAACTCAGAAATCATAGAATCATAGAATGGTTAGAGTTGGAAGGGACCTTAAAGATCAAGTTCCAACCCCCCTGCCATGGGCAGGGACACCTCTCCCTAGAGCAGGTTGCTCAAAGCCCCATCCAGCCTGGCCTTAAACACTTCCAGGGATGGGGCATCAACAACTTCCCTGGGCAACCTGTTCCAGTGCCTCACCACCCTCACAGCAAAGAACCTCCTCCTAATATCTAATCCAAATCTCCCCTCTTCTAATTTAAAACCATTCCCCCTCATCCTGTCACTAGACTTCCTGACAAAGAGTCCCTCCCCAGCTCTCCTGTAGGCTCCCTTCAGATCCTGGAAGGCTGCTCTCAGGTCTCCCCGAAGCCTTCTCTTCTCCAGGCTGAACAGCCCCAGCTCTCTCAGCCTGTCCTCACAGCAGAGCTGCTCCATCCCTCTGATCATCTTGGTGGCCCTGCGCTGGACCTGTTCCAACAGTTCCATGTCCTTTCTATGTTGAGGACTCCAGAGCTGGACACAGGACTCCAGGTGGGGTCTCACAAGCGCAGAGCAGAGGGGGAGAATCCCCTCCCTGGCCCTGCTGCTCTCACTTCTTTTGCTGCAGCCCAGGATACGGTTGGCTTTCTGGGCTAATCACAGCAGAAGAGAAAAGAACAAAGGGCAAACATCAAAACAGGATATAGAGTCTTCTGTCAATCCCGGGTCTGTCCCCAGCCTACCAACACTGAAGACTCTGACATCCAACACCGGTTGCTTCCACAGTGTTTCTCTGCTTGTGTCTAAACCCAAGACGTGACAATTATGAGCTCTGAAACAATTGCCCTGGGACCTTGCCTTACGAGGAAGGACAGACTTACATTAGGACTGCTGACACGATACCTGTCACCTCCACCTCACCAGGGCTGCAGAGATCACTGCTCATAAAGCAGTTGCAGACCCTCCACGGCACAGTCTATGAAGGTAAAGCAGCACTGATTTCTGCTTGACTGGGCTGCAAACTGCTGCAAGCAATTCCTGAACCCTCCCGGCTCAAGCATGGGACAGACTGTAATCTCTTCTCATTTGTAATAGTGAGTCAGAACCTACAGAAAAAACAGCTGAACTTGGCCTTCACTACTCCCAGAGTCAGCTACAACTCACAAGTCTGGCTTCAAATCACTGCAGTGCACAAGAAGGGACAAAATACCAAGCATTTACAGGAGAAGTTTAAAAAAGGAACATATGTACCATTTATATAACTGTGCATTTAATGTTATGTTTCGCTTTTCTAAATAAATTTAGCACAGAAAGGAAGAGATATTTTCAACATTCACTGCTTAGAGAACGCAGTAATACGTTTTAAACTGACCACTCCTCCTCCACAAAGCTGTGCATTGCTTGCTAACAGAGAATCCATCTCACAAGAGCATAAAACATTCATTTCCACTCTAAATGCTTCAGGACATAACTCCCTTCAAACAAACAAACAAAAAAAAAAAAGCAAACACACACAAAAAATCAGCATCTTAGGCATTTTCCTGAGTGTAAACACATGAACTCTCATTTTACTTCCATGATCTGACAAATTACAAAGCAGTATAACCAAAATCTTTCTGTAGGCAGCTCAGAAGGTATTAAAATCTGGAAACCAAGTTTTAGAAGAAAAGCAGCATATTGCTTTCAGATTAAAAAAAAAATAAAAAAAAGCTTTATACATGAACCAAAACTACACTGCTACTATGTGCAACAGTGAGAATCATCTCACGACAGACACGTCTCTGAACTATGTCATTTGTTAAGAACAGATTCAGTGCAAGGAAGGACCTTCAACATGGCAATGGGAAACAAACAGTAAATACAAATACACTAGGTACATACTGTGTGCCATGGAGCCAGACACTTCAATGTGATGTCCTTCAGTGCTCTAACACAGTAAAGCTGCATATCATGCAGTATCAGAGGGGCTGGCAGATGTTTCCTGAAGGATGTTCTGAAATTTCTCAGCTGGGAGAGTTTCCGTAATAGTTTGATATGGTGATAGAAGAACAGAGTTTTGCCTTTGCTTTGGAGATGGTCTTTGGTCTGAGCTTGAACTAGTCCCTCTACAAGCTGCAGCTGGTAGAAACTAAAATATCAGGCTACCGGTATGTCAGAAACTACATGGTTCCTGCTAGACTGTATTGCAGATATCATTATGTAAAAATTTCTATACATGTTTTGATACTGGCACTAATCTTCATGATGGCTGCTTGCTCTAGAGTAAGTGCTTTTTAAAGCTCCCCTCAAACATCTTTATCTCCTGGAATTCCTCTTGCACAAATGTTAACTTCTAATTAAGCGGAAAATAACTTCCTCTTTTGATGATTCACTCTCCTATGTGCCTACCTCCTCATCTCCAAATGAAGCTCACTTTTGTTAAATTCAGTTTCCTGTTTCAGTTTAAGTTCCTCTAGGACCTTCACCCTATACACAATATAATCACCAACCATATAACGTTAAGGGCAGAGCCATAAAGAGCCTAATGGGCAAAACAAGCTGCAATCAGCCCCACTGGCATGTATCCATCGGAAGCTGAAAAATCAGTTGAGTCACAGGTCACTGAACTACCTGCAGATGAGTTTAAACACAAAAAATATAACAGCATAAACCCACAATGTTCCTTCCCCTCCTCTTTTATTTTTTTGTTTCTTTTTCCTGTTTTTTTTCTTGTTAAAGTTGTCCATCACATGCAAAAGACACAGACTAAATCTAAAATCATCCTCTGATTTGGGGTTGCTTTTCTGTTCGTGTTTTTGTGTTGGATTTTTACACTATGCAAAAAAAAGCACAGACCAGACGGCCGGCGCTCTTATATTAAAACATAATCCAAGACAACAGCAACGAAGAGTGTGGTGAGTAGGACCCGAGAGGTGATCGTCCCCCTGTACTCGGCACTGNATTAGTGTTGGATGCATTTTGTGTGGTGTGTTGGGTTGGTTTTTTTTGTTTTTCCCCCCCCATTGGTTGGACTTGATGATCTCAAAAGGTCCCTTCCAACCTAGGTGATTCTGTGAAGAATGTTATCCTGTACTACAGATATGCATTTTGCCTCACCTTCTAACAACAACTACCTACCTGAGTGTGTATTAGTACGTATTAGATTCACACGCAACGTCACTTCACCTACCAAATGTCATCGTTCACGAAGCAGATGATAAGCTGAACACAGCTCAATGCTCACTTGGCAGCAGACACCAACCTGCACTCAGCGCCACCCACCTGCTTAGTCATCAGTAAATGATGGGTCTCTGGACTCACCCAGGAGCAACTGATTTGAAGCACAACAGAAATTATCTTTTCTTAAACCAACGGGCTACTTGAGATCCATCCCTGGAAGTATGCCCCATCCCTGGCAGTGTTTAAGGCCAGGTTGGATGGGGCTTTGAGCAACCTGCTCTAGGGAGAGGTGTCCCTGCCCATGGCAGCGGGGCTGGAACTTGATGATCTTGAAGGTCCCTTCCAACTCTAACCATTCTATGATTCTATAAGCTGATTCAATTGTTTAAAGTTTCCTAATGTGAGGGTACAAATAAGGAGAAATTCCAACACTCGGCCCTCCCACAGCAGTTTTCTCAATCCTGTCTGGTCTGATGCAACGTAAAATAGGAATTGCAGCAGTTGTCACTCAAATGCTTTTGCCTACTTTCATGGAAGAATTAAATCATATTCAATTACTTCACTGCACTACAAAATTAAGAGGTTTTTTTCTGAGATTGCCTGATTTGAAAAGTCTCTAGATTGTACAGATTCCTATATGGCACACAAAACTATTCTTAATTTTACATTTATTTTCCTATTTAAAAAAACACAAAAAAAACCCCACACAAATATTTAAATACAGAAAGAATGCTTAAACAACACCTAAGCATGGTTATTTTTCAACACACCTACAGACCACTATATATAGAAAACAAAAGGGGAAGACACTTACAGAACTGTAGACTGAGGCTCAAGAAGGCCAGTAGGGCTGCCAAAGCCAGCAAGAACAGAAAACGGTTTCGGAAAAGCATTATTATTCCTTCTGCTTTCTCTTCATGATTTCATCTTCATATATCAATGGTTCCTGCAAACAACAAAACATTGGCAAATACATTTCAGATGTGGGTAGCAAAGAAAATTGAAACACCCTTTCAACAGTGTGATGTTATTTCTTAAAGGCAAGCACATGAGGTAATTCAACTTGGCCACAACAGTATCCACAAGTTGTCTTCAACCTACTTAGCAGATTAACTGTATTTCCACAGGACAGAACTTTTAAATCAATAAAAAATAAAGCCATTTCACACAAAATCAAGTTTTCTCTTGCCAACACAGGGTTAATGCTCATATTATAAAATGGTCAATAGCTCTTCAACCAAAGTCCCTTGCCCCTGTGCGAAGCAAAATACAAGAATATTAATACTTGACAGTTCTCAGGAGCAATTTAGTAAATTATCCCTAGAAACAAAATAATCCCATAACATCTTTAAAAGGTAAATGCACTTGTAAACACTGGTTAAAAATTAGTTTCTCTAACTGGCAGCACTTTTACTGACACAAAGTTGACAATTCTTACTTGAGGGAACAAAGAGTAAGAAAAATGACCCATAGCACTATGCAGAAAATGGAAAAGTATATTGACTGAAGAATAACACCTCGAATAATTCCATGTATACAATTTTTTTTTAGACTGCTTTGACGTGGATCAGAACACTGTATTTCAAATCAAGAGTATTTAATAAAACTTCAAAACTGAAATAACTCCTTGCAAAAGTTTAAATAAAGACCAAAAAAAACCCTCTCAAGCCCTCTCCTGAAAATTCCCAAACAAGACACATGCACCATTACTAAAAAATGCATTTTTCCTTGCTAAATGACATCCTGAAGAGCACAGTTTGTTGACGTGCCCTGTTTTCACAGATATCCATCTCCCACTGGAAAACGGCTCTATATAAGGGACGGGGGTTGGATCGGGTGGTGTTTTCACACACACTTTTTTCTCTTTTTTTTAAACAACCAGCTGCTGTTATGTGGAAGAGATGCCTTTTCCTAGCACTGACAGCATGTTGCAGGAAATTGGTTCATCTTGAAAGAAACCTTCTGAGATTCCCAGATCCTTTGAACCGAGCTCTGTTTATGACAGCACATTCAAACCGTTGATAAAAAATAACTCTATTTCCCACCCCAACAACTTTTCTTTTTGCTCCAGGGCTTATTTGCCCAGGGAAAGAGGTCTCTCTTGCTTCTTTTCTGGTTTTGAGAATGAAAAGGCTTACATATACATGTAATTAATACATATTCGTTTATCAAAATCCTTCTGCACTCCAAATAATAGCCATGTGGCAAGATTTTAACCTCCGAGCTTGAGCACTGATGAACCATGTAAAGTAACAACCTCAAAATTCAGATTCCCTCTCCCTTCCCCCCAATTAATTTTCTCAGTAGTATTTGAAAATGCCCCATGAATCACTGAATTTCTTATTTTATCTATTGTGGTTACTCTTAAGAAGAGTTGTGGGATCGACAAACCGGCCCAAGGTGACTTCTGTAGAACACAAAGCAACGGGACTCAGAGCATAAGTGGTGGGTGATCTTCCAGAAATGAAGGCAGTGGGGTCTGAAGTAAGTGAAATATATTGTGCATGTATATTGGGCAGGATTGAGGTCTTTCCATCGCACTTTACTTGGAGAATTCCTTTACAGCTTTTGGAAACTGGCAAATGGAAATAACTGGAGATTCTGAGAAGCAAGAAACCCAGAGCTATTACAGTATTTTTCCAAAATGCCAATAGCACCATAAATGGCATGTGCAAGCAGTAATAAAAATGAAGTCTAATGAAAAAAGAGAGAGATGGAATGGTTTTAACAGTCTCAGTTTCACAAAATCATAGCTCATCCTGGAACATCTCAGGGAAAGGTATGCTGAAACTAAACTGAACCGAACCATCGAAACTAAACAAAGCTGTGAAGGGTAGAAGGATTAGTGTATACAAAAGACCAGGAGAGAATAAAGCAGTTGAACGAAACAGATGGAACAACAGAAGGGGAACCACAGGAAAAAGCTAAATTAGACTTAGCAGTGAGAAGGTAAAATCCATTAAAAAGCTCTCAGGAACAAGAGGTCTTCTGCACGGTCTACATTCATTAATACTGTTACTCCATTAAAAAAAAAGCTGCCATGAAAAAGGAAAAGTTACAAAACTGGAAAAAAAGGAGATCATACACACCTCATATTAGCAAAATGTTTTAGAGAAAAAGCTTAATTAGCTTTAAACCCCAAATGCAAGACCAGAAGTTTTAAAACATTTGGTTTGAAATACCATATTCAAGAAATTACAAACAAGGTAGAAAGATTTTTCTTTCACATACACTTTGGCCCGTTAACAAATTAAAAGTTGCTGTGTTACAGCTTATGAGGAACAAGAATAGCTTCTGTGGAGTAACTGTTAAATGAGAGCCTGTCAATACAATTTGTCATCAGCTCCTACTTGATAACAAGCTGTCAGGAATCAGGTGAACGTATGTAAAACCAAGTAGTGAAGCTTCTGCTGCTCCGTGCTGGCACATGAGTTACTCCCAGGGCAAAGCAGCACTTAGCCAGCATATATTAATCATAGAATCATCATAGAATGGTTCGAGTTGGAAGGGACCTTCAAGATCATCAAGTTCCAACACCCTGCCATGGGCAGGGACACCTCTCCCTAGAGCAGGTTGCTCCAAGCCCCATCCAACCTGGCCTTAAACACTTCCAGGGATGGGGCATCAACAACTTCCCTGGGCAACCTGTTCTAAGTGAAGACAGTACAATAAGCCGTGTGAGCATTCACTGAAGGGAGCATTTCTAAGCTAAAAAAGATAAAACTGGGCTGGGGACTGACTAAGAAGCTAACCAACCTTATCTCCCCTCAAAACTGTTTTTATAGGCAAATGGATCAAGAAAACCAGAAGACATTTTGGGTCTTCAGAACATACTACCACGTAGCAAGAGGCTGCAGCGTTGCAGAGCATCTGCTGCTAACCTGACATTTAGAGACTATTGATCTTTACCTATTTACTGTGCACACAGGCCAGAGTGCAGGTCATGCCCCAGCCTCCCCATCACCACCCGGTAAGCTCTCAACGTGCAAAGGTCAATTCTTTCTTTCCAGCCTCCAGGTATGGGCTTTGGTTCTTTGCTTCAGAGATAAGTCAATAGTTACTGGTTTTAAAGGTGAGCAAGCACCTACTGCTGCAGGAGAGGGGGAACTCAGCATCGGGAGCAGCAGTGTTCTGGCAGTAGCTTCTGAAAGATGTGCCAGAAAAAACTGTGACTTACGCTCAGCCCTGAAAACAGGTCTTTTTATCAAGACCAAAACAGCCTCAGGTTGTGTCAGGGAAGGTTTACATTGCATATTAGGAAAAATTTCTTCACCAAACAGGTTATCAAGCACTGGAACAGGCTGTCCAGAGAAGTGGTTGAGTCATTATCTCTGGAGGTATTTAAAAGACCTGGCAGTGCTAGATTTACAATTGGACTGAATGATCTTTAAGTTCTTTTGCAATCTGAATGATTTTATGATTCTACAAATGCAGGACTTGATAAAGACAATCTCAGAATCTCAGACTTTTTGCAGCAACGCTAATTATAAGCATGACACACATAAGCAGTCCAAATACTCTGAAGGATAGTCATTAATAAAGCATCCTGTATCAAAACGCAGATAATTCAAAGGCTAATTCTGAGACACCTGTTGTAGCCTACTAACCTACCCAGAGAATTTATCCTTTTCCTTTAAATACAATCCAAAAGTCTCAACTCACCAAAACATGCCAGAATGACTCACAGCATTTACAGCACCCTCTGCTCTTACCTAATCTCACAAGATGATGCCAACATGTGCTGGTGTAAGGTGTGAGGCCACTGCACGCTCACACAAGCGTTAAAACAGTCTTCATGATGGAAGGGCAGGCCGAGGAGTCAGGGACTAGCCAAGCCTCTGCTAGCTAGGCTCTTGGAAAAACTTGGTCAAGTCACATTCTCCTGTTTAGGCCGTTTCACCGGAAAAGTTAGTAACTACCTAGAAATGCTGGGAGAACAGCAGGTCTGCTAAGAGCCTAGACAAAGCACACAGCTCCCAGCAGAACAGCTGGCATCACTAACCTACTTTTTGTTCAGCACTAGCTGGGCACTGCCACCAAGTGCTCCACATGCAGCCCAAACCCTCCTCTCCATAGTATCTCCTCCCCCTGTCCAATATATAAAGATGATTCTCCCCCTCTGCTCTGCGCTTGTGAGACCCCACCTGGAGTCCTGTGTCCAGCTCTGGAGTCCTCAACAGAGAAAGGACATGGAACTGTTGGAACAGGTCCAGCGCAGGGCCACCAAGATGATCAGAGGGATGGAGCACCTCTCCTATGAGGACAGGCTGAGAGAGCTGGGACTGTTCAGCCTGGAGAAGGGAAGGCTCCGGGGAGACCTGAGAGCAGCCTTCCAGGATCTGAAGGGAGCTCCAGGAGAGCTGGGGAGGGACTCTTTGTCAGGAAGTCTAGTGACAGGACGATGGGTAATGGTTTTAAATTGGAAGAGGGGAGATTTAGATGAGATCTTAGGAAGAAGTTCTTTGCTGTGAGGGTGGTGAGGCACTGGAACAGGTTGCCCAGGGAAGTTGTTGATGCCCCATCCCTGGAAGTGTTTAAGGCCAGGCTGGATGGGGCTTGGAGCAACCTGCTCTAGGGAGAGGTGTCCCTGCCCATGGCAGGGGGGTTGGAACTTGATGATCTTTAAGGTCCCTTCCAACTCTGACCATTCTATGATTCTATGATTTTTTTGCAGGGTTGACTAGCTAAACTATTTCTTTTGATTACTTTAAGACAAGCCCTGAAAATAACTTGACATCAATGCTCTCAAAAGTCCTCATGAGGTTAGACGTGACACTGCCAAACTTCTGTGCCAGTTAGATCTGTTAGACCTTCTAAACCACCATGGCCATCTAAAATCCAAACCTACTATCTCACACGAAGCATAAGCACATTATGACACTGACTCACCATGACAGCTTAAATGAATTTAGTTGATTAAAACAGCATGTCTCCATAAATAATCAATAGTACTCTTCAAAGTCTGTCTCAATAAAATTTCTGTGCTTATCTCATGTGGTACATTAAAATGACATCGTCTGCTGAAAAACGAGCAAGCGAAAGTGGTTGCAATGAAACAGCAAAGAGGAATGGTGATTTTGCCCAAAAAGGAAGGTAGGAACTCTGTACATGTGCATATGCCACAGACAGACAGACGTATATTTTCTAGAGAGCTCACAGAGCCTAGGACAGAGAGCAAAAGGCCTACAATATAAAGTTGATCTGGAGTCATAGATAGTTTTAGAAAACGTCAGTGAAGAACCCAGGGACCCTCTTACTCATCTCACGTCTCTACACTGCAGATGAAAGTTTTTAATTGTAATTGCTTTTTGATGCATCTTTTATCTTTCATCTACAACTTCAGGCTTATTTTCTGACAAAACCTGTTTTGAAGACATCTGAAATGAAGGTGACAGCACCTGACATAATTATATACGAAGGACGTCTGCCTTACTTTCACTTTAACTTGTGATGCTCCATCAATTATTCCCCAGCCATTTGGCAGCAGACTGCCAGGCAGTACATTTTTCATCTACCAAAACCCACAAGGCTGACATCCAGACATTCTCAGACAGCTGAAGAACTTTATCCTCTTAAATTGGACACTGCAGAATATAGCTGTGTCAGCAAGTGGCACGAGCCAAACCTTTCCTTTGGTGGCTTCAAAGGATTTGCTTTTTTTTCCTGCAGGAATGAAAAACGGTGGTTGGGATCTTGTGGTTATGATCGGATGAACCAACCAGTGCTACAAAGATGTATGGCAGGCACCAGAAGAGAGGAAATGGGAACGCTCAGCAGAACCAATTCTCCAGTCAGCAGGACCTGCTTAGTTCTCAGGCTTGTCATCATCACAAGGAGGACACTCTCACAAAATCCCTGCAGTTGACTGCAACGTCAGCAATTTAAACCACACATGTGATTCCTGCAACATTGCAGATGCATTTTGCAGAGCACCACAAAGCAGCAAAGTTAGCATCTGTGATACTGTTAGTCGTAATTCTTCATTTTCCCATCAGAAAGAAACAGGCATTCCTTTTGGCACTGAGAAATAGGTCACATCACTCGGCATAAAAAACTGCATTTCTAAAAGAGTAAAACCAGTTCATCACTGAAAAAAATTAAATAAAACCTGCCCAGTAAACGTTACTCATGCTTAAGTTGGATGCTACAAACCACAGGAAACACAGAACTTGACTGAAAGCACAAAAAGGTCAGCAGCCTCATAAAAAAAAAAAAAAGTAAATATGTAAGAGAAGATAAGGAAAGCCATGGTAAAAAAGGCAACACGTACCACTCCATGGTAATCATGCACAGAAACAGGAGGAAGCAGCACCTCAAGCACCTCTCCAACAGAGCACAGCTACATTTTGATATGTTAAAAAAAAAAAAAACTAATAGCTACTTGCAAGATAATTTTATTCTTAAGTAAGTTTTTAGCAGCAAGCATCTGATTTAAACAAAAAAAAAAAAAAGCCAAACCAACAAATAGCTAAGTTGCTAAAGCTTAAAACATTTCAGTATTTAGAACATTAAAATACGTACAACTAAATTTCTCTTTTCTCCTATTTCAAGTGTCTCCCTTATCCACTCAATTCCAAAATCCTCATACAGGCTCAGCTGGTCTCGAGGTGCACCAAACCTACTGAAAACGGCACAGCACTAACACACAGTTGGTCAAAGCAGCCAACACAAGCTCTCTCTTCATCAAACCTAAGGGATCAAACAGAGCTCCCACTCAAACAATTTTGCCCCCTCCACAGCACTCATTATTTTCACTGCGTGGCAAATTTACCACTGGATTTAACAAGTAAACGTGAAGGGGTTGCTTAGCATTCACAAGTGACGAAGGGACCACGAGCCATCCTGAAACCACACCTTGAAGATAATCCACTTTTCTCAGCGTAAAAAAATCCACTTGAGTCTGAGGTCTTAGCTTTTAAAACTCAAGGTGTGCAAGCAGGTAACATGGTGAATATTTTAAAAATCCCTCACTCCTAACCAGCTTTCAGGTTTGAGCAGGACTGTCGTACCGTTTCATAGTGCAAACTTGGGGAAAGCAGCCTTCAGCTTACACCCTTCAAAGGACAGTTTCCAGCTTTTCCATTCTGTCATACTCAAATCACCATTTTGATTTGCCTTCTTTCCAAGATCAGCCCCTAAGAGATGCATACAGGACACATTTTTACCCAGTTTAGGTTTGCATTTGATTTTATGATTTAAAATCCTTTAAAATATATTAATTTTATTTTAATTAGAACCTACAAGTCTACGAAACTCCTAAAGTTGGTCAATAAACAGTCGTGCAGACACACCTATACTCAAGTTATGTTTAGTGCACCGATGCTGTAGTTAACATAATGTTATGACATGACAGTACCTTACCCGTAAAGGATAGTTGTAAAGATGTCATTCCTTGAGGGTGATGCCATTGCCCTAGATCACTCCTCTCCTTCTCCAGTCTCTCTGCTATTGCTACAATCATCAGTAGGTATCAAAGAAGTTCTGAACAGCTGCAATTCAAATATAATTTTTACCTCTTTCACATCCCTCCCGTAAAAATACAGAAATATTAAAACATTTAAAACCTCTTCTCCCTCTTTCCAAAACACTTACCCCTTTAGAGAGTCAACTTGAAGACCATTTGCTGCCGTCGTGCCCAGGCTCTGGCAGCATCCTGACGGCAGAAGCATTGTCCCTCCTACCAGTTTCCCTACTCTATTCGTAAAGACCATCAACTGTTCCAACCAGCCACGACACTGAAATGACATGCTCCTGCCTGGAGGAATTTATAGGACTCTAAATTAGCTCCAACTGTAAACAAAGAGGAAAAGCAGGACTGCACATAGAAACAATTACGGGACATTTACTGCAGCCTGACTGTAGCCTCCTTTATGTTCTACTTTCTGCCAGATTTAGACATCTGTTGAGATCAGAGGAAGTGATGGTCAGCATCAAAATTCATGCTTGCCACCTCACTCATTCTCTCTCTTTTGACTGGTACTTCTAGTCATACTTGTTAGTCACTGATGCTCTGACATACCACTTCACTCCAGCTGAGTCAAAAAACCTCTTCTTCTGAGTTCTGCTCCACACAGGTAAAGCTCCACACTGCACCTACAGGAACCCTTCAGTCCTTCAGTAGAGAGGTATCTCTACTGAGTACTGACTTCTCCAAATACAAGTGTTTGCCCTTCTACAAGGCTTCCAGGTTACAAATTGCAGGTATCATGTCGATGCTTCCAACAGCTCTAGAGAAGGTGCCACGCAGTTTCTTCCCTCATTGCTGTTTTCCAGAGGAAAAGAGGGTGACTTATTCCGTCATCCACCACTGCAAAATGTCTCCACCCTTTAATCTGACCTCTACCTGTTTTCAAGTCCCACCTACTTAATTCTGTCAGTACCTGTATATTTAAAAAAAACAAAAAACAAAAAAACACACACATAAAAAAATTCCCCCAAACCTCTATAATCATATATACGTGTCCCTATACCAAAGGTATATAACAACACACTATTTCTCTTTCCTTGGTTATTTGCTGCAGGTGCACAAATTGGAAACAAGCTGTGACATCTTTCCACCAGCCAAATGTTTTCATTTAAGTCCCTATTTATGTCACTGCTTGCAACACCAAATATGACCCAAGTTTTAGTTTTGTTGTTGCTAGCTGCACTCAGCATGGGATCCATACGATTGCATTCACAGGACACATCCAGGGAAAGAACGGTGATGGATGTTGTGATGCCACACAAGGTACCTGGGTTGTCTTGCTGGGTTTGTTTCTAAACCAAGGTGCTATCAAGCAAGCCATCAAAACATAGAATCACAGAATGGTCAGAGTTGGAAGGGACCTTCAAGATCATCAAGTTCCAACCCCCCTGCCATGGGCAGGGACACCTCTCCCTAGAGCAGGTTGCTCCAAGCCCCATCCAGCCTGGCCTTAAACACTTCCAGGGATGGGGCATCAACAACTTCCCTGGGCAACCTGGGAATGAAAACACACTAGAGCAAATTTTCATTGGGTTTTCCTGCTTCAGAGTTCACAGAGATGAGCTGCTAAGCCCAAATACATCCTCACTACAGCTCTTGTTACAACCAATTTACACTGCTGCTATTTTTTAAGTTGTAATGGACGTATAACCAATTTCTACAAACATGAGAGTAAAACACGGGCCTTCTTATAGCTCCAGGTTTCACACCTATGCCCTTCAGAAGAAACAAAACGCTTACACCTTTTAACAGAAACAAAAATCTAGCATCACTGAAAGCTGATTAATAACACCCCCTTCTGCAGCAAAGAAAGGAATCTGGAAACAAACTGGAGTATTTAGAACAAATATTTTTGTCCTTTGCCTGGCACTACAGAGAAACTGCATGTAAATATAAAACTTCACATGTCCTAGGTCACGCACTAGTCTACCTTCAACTGCTGCTTTGAGGCCAGGGGTTATACAGAAACATATTTGCTGCAGATTGATTCCTTGCTATAGATAAAAGCTTTCAGAACTTGCCCTTGCACCTCACTAAAATAAGACAAAAGCCCCATGAAAGTTTTACTACCAAGAGCATTTAAAACAAGCACATGCTGCTGCCATGTGCACTTTTGGATGGTTTCAAAGAATCAAAGTTTCTCTTGCTGTTCCCTTCCCAAACCTCCTTTCCCTCATCTCACCCTCTCATGGCTATTCATTTTATACTACACCTGCTCGAAAGAATCAAAAAGCTAAAAAAAGTCCCCGACTCTAAGGAACCTGCACAGTCCAGATAACCAAAATGAATCACAGAATCATAGAATGGTCAGAGTTGGAAGGGACCTTCAAGATCATCAAGTTCCAATCCCCCTGCCATGGGCAGGGACACCTCTCCCTAGAGCAGGTTGCTCCAAGCCCCATCCAGCCTGGCCTTAAACACTTCCAGGGATGGGGCATCAACAACTTCCCTGGGCAACCTGTTCCAGTGCCTCACCACCCTCACACCAAAGAACTTCTTCCTAAGATCTCATCTAAATCTCCCCTCTTCTAATTTAAAACCATTACCCCTCGTCCTGTCACTAGACTTCCTGACCAAGAGTCCCTCCCCAGCTCTCCTGGAGCTCCCTTCAGATCCTGGAAGGCTGCTCTCAGGTCTCCCCGGAGCCTTCTCTTCTCCAGGCTGAACAGCCCCAGCTCTCTCAGCCCGTCCTCACAGCAGAGGACTGAGAAAGATCACTTGGTTCAACAGGAAGAAACCCACAGATCTACCACTGCTGTGACGTCTCTCAGAGTGCACCAGATACTCTGAGGATGGATGCGGTTTTGAATTTAAAGCTGCATTTTAAACAGAGCATGGACGGCTTCCTTTTGAACCACAGAGAAACTTCACTCTTAATTCTATTGATAAAAGCCAGTCTATAATAAAATCTGTCAAATTAAAAAGCTTTAAACAGTCTTTAAATAACTCTGAGTCACAAACCATTTCCCTTTTTAAAAAGAAGTCAAACTTGATGGCATACCCCAATCATAAGTACCGAAAAGGCTACTGCAATTCATTTACTAGTTTAATACCTCCTCCCTTATTTTCATATTCCTTTCAGGAATTGTTGAAAGTTTCCATGCTATGGGCTTTCGTTTTCCAACTATTATGATTTTATAGGTCTTATTTGAACAGCAAATGTAAAAGAGCATGAAATACCCCAAGAAGCAGCTGTCCTTAATTTCAGGGGTTTTTTTGTCCATTTATACCCTTCCATTCAGACAAAGGTCTCACTAAGTGCTTCGATCTGGCCTTGAATTTCCTTTTTGGTTGGAAATAAACTCAGTGCCTACAGCTGTAGATATTGCTATGCAGAAATCTGAAAAATAAGATCAAAGTCAGTAACAACCCACCAGCCCAGCACGTCTCTTTGGAGGCCCTAGGAAAAGCTGTCATAAACCCAACTCTTTGTCATCCACCTCAGAAATGTCACCATATTCCCCCTTCCTATGCAATCAGAGGTCACAAACTCCTCTGAACAGCATGGAAAGTAAAAACAAAAACAAAGGAAGTGCTTTTACTTCCTTAAAGGAAACTGAGCAACTCTTTTTTAACATTATTATGAAACTTGAAAGAAACCTTATGATTTTGATGGCTCTAGGCCAGAACTGAGTATTAACTGGGAGCAAAACCATTCCAGAACATACAGACAATTAAATAATTCTTTAAAAACAGCAGCAGAATGTAATTATTTTAAACTCACAATTTTAAAACAGTATACCATATGCTCGTAATTGTATGAGCATAGATCCCAATCACACACAGATCATGGCCACTGGCTGATCAGATAACATCACAGCCCCAAAAAGCATGCAAAGGCAAAGCAGCTGAAGTGCTTGAACTGTTTTTGTTTGGTTTTTATAGTTAAGGTTTTCCTTTTTACAGTTTTAAATGTTTGAGCAATCCCCTCTCCTACTCTCTGCATGCATTTTCAATACAGACCTTTGAACAGGGCTCCGAACAGGAATCTGCCTCCCCCTGCTCCAAATACCTTCCCTCTAGCAGTAACTTTGAAAGCAAACACTGCAGGGATGTGCTCAAAGTGAGCTGCTATCAACCACTGAAGCCAAGCTGAATAAACCCACTAATGAAGAAAGCTCATAAATGTAGGAGAATGTTTATTTTCCCACAGCAGGTCAAATTTCTCCTACCCAATGTTTGAGATAATGTTATTATGAAGGGAAGGAAATTCCACTACATGTCTGCCCTTCTCCTCAGGGTGGATGGATTTGAGAACAGGACCTGAGCTCTCAAATCTGTCCTTAGTCTTTTAATTCCAGACAATCTTATACTGGGTGTGTTTATAACCTGCCTTCAAACATATACAAACAAATACAGGCCGGGCAGAGAATGGCTGGAGAGCAGCCCTGAGGAGAAGGACTTGGGAGTGCTCATGGATGAGAAGCTCCCCATGAGCCGGCAGTGCGCGCTGGCAGCCCAGAAACCAACCCCAGCCTGGGCTGCAGCAAAAGTGTGAGCAGCAGGGCCAGGGAGGGGATTCTCCCCCTCTGCTCTGTGCTCGTGAGACCCCACCTGGAGTCCTGTGTCCAGCTCTGGAGTCCTCAACATAGAAAGGACATGGAACTGTTGGAACAGGTCCAGCGCAGGGCCACCAAGATGCTCAGAGGGCTGGAGCAGCTCTCCTATGAGGACAGGCTGAGAGAGCTGGGGCTGTTCAGCCTGGAGAAGAGAAGGCTCCGGGGAGACCTGAGAGCAGCCTTCCAGGATCTGAAGGGAGCTCCAGGAGAGCTGGGGAGGGACTCTTGGTCAGGAAGTCTAGTGACAGGACGAGGGGGAATGGTTTTAAATTGGAAGAGGGGAGATTTAGATGAGATCTTAGGAAGAAGTTCTTTGCTGTGAGGGTGGTGAGGCACTGGAACAGGTTGCCCAGGGAAGTTGTGGATGCCCCATCCCTGGAAGTGTTTAAGGCCAGGCTGGATGGGGCTTGGAGCAACCTGCTCTAGGGAGAGGTGTCCCTGCCCATGGCAGGGGGGTTGGAACTTGATGATCTTTAAGGTCTCTTCCAACTCTGACCATTCTATGATTCTATATATATTTTAATGCTGAAAGGTCACATGCCCACAGTTCTCAGGGATTCCCCACAGCCAGGTTGATTTGCTTGCAGTATTCAAATTTGAATGGATTTGGGGAGATCCTAGGAAAGTCGTTAAGAGTTCACCGACTCAATTACTCCAAGCTCTTCAGCCTACTTGCCATCCCATCTTGTATTCCCTCTTCAGCTGGTCCTTTATCCCTCAACCCCTGGAAAATTGCTAGAATCTGAACCCACCAAGTTGCCCTGGCAACTCGGCCACTACTCCACCTGCAACCATTACCTAGCCACATCTTTAGCGTACCCTAAAACGCAGCATTTTACATCTGGTTATCTGGCCATTGCTGAGAGCTTTCCATGAAGTAAAAGACAATTTTACTAAATTACCCAAATTAAAAAATGGCAGTGCAACAACCTGATGTCAAACCTGTTTGTGCAAGAGGGACGGAAGGGCTGACATTTGTTTCCTTACCAATTGCACATCTATTCTATCCTTGTGCTCGAGCTATATTTTGACCCTCATCCCAAAATATTTCTTCTCCAGCCTATGGCCCTGCTGTGAGATCTGCTCCGTCCTATCATCATATGCCAGCTCACCCAACACTTCCATATTCAACCACCTCTATACAATCACAAGGATTCAAAATTACAGCGTAGATGCTTCTGTTTCCTGTCTTCCCAACAGAAAAACCTTTGTTTCTCTCTGCAGCTTAAACTATTACCCATTGCAGCACCAACATCTGGCAGCTCATACTGGAAAGGAAAAAGAAGAAGGAAAAAAAAAAAGGGGGGTGTGGGGGGGAAGACTAAACAGACTTTATTCAGCAATTTTGTCATTTTCCTGCAATCTAACCCCAGAATGGTGATTACACAGATGCATTAGCAGACAGTCAGCATTTTCTGCTGCCCTTTCTTCCCCACAACACTTGGTACAACTGCCAGCTCGCCTGGCTGCTGGATAGCTGAATGGGGAATAACACAGGCAACACACTGGGAAAACTGCCACAGTGCTGGTAAAAGGGCACAGAATCATAGAATGGTTAGAGTTGGAAGGGACCTTAAAGATCATCAAGTTCCAACCCCCCTGCCATGGGCAGGGACACCTCTCCCTAGAGCAGGTTGCTCCAAGCCCCATCCAGCCTGGCCTTAAACACTTCCAGGGATGGGGCATCAACAGCTTCCCTGGGCAACCTGTTCCAGTGCCTCACCACCCTCACAGCAAAGAACTTCTTCCTAAGATCTCATCTAAATCTCCCCTCTTCCAATTTAAAACCATTATCCCTCGCATGCCTGGTTTCTCCCTTGATCCTCACGGCAGCACCACAAGCCAACCTCTCGTAACATGCCCTCTTACACCAGAACACAAAGGTGCAAGCAGTCATGATATTTCTTGGAAAAAAATTAATGTAGATGTAGTTAATCAGCACTGGCATTAAACATGACCTCCTAGAAATTCATTTGAGAAGCCCATTGCCCGTGTGTATATTACTTAGCTCCACAAAGTTGTTTTCACAATTTATTGGCCCAACAGAAGCACCTCATGAAGGCACCCAAAAGTCCTCACAGACAGGAATGCAAGCCCATGTTCAGAATTTTTATTTCAGGGACCGTCAGTAAACCAACATCAAAACCATAGAGGTAAGGAAGGTGAACAAAGTATGGAAAATATGGCAAAGTGCAAGATGCAGCATCAGCATTGCTTTGTCCTTTGAGCACCTCTCCTATGAGGACAGGCTGAGAGAGCTGGG
>VXBW01004604.1:261324-273846 GCA_013400375.1 Thinocorus orbignyianus
ATCTCATCTAAATCTCCCCTCTTCCAATTTAAAACCATTCCCCCTCGTCCTGTCACTAGACTTCCTGACCAAGAGTCCCTCCCCAGCTCTCCTGGAGCTCCCTTCAGATACTGGAAGGCTGCTCTCAGGTCTCCCCGGAGCCTTCTCTTCTCCATCCTATATGCGGCTTTCTGATCAAATGTTTCCATTGTATCATTCAATTTATACCACACACTGGCCTGCATTTGTTACAGAAAGCATTCTGGAAAGCATTTTAAAGGAAAGAAAAAAAAGAAGTATTTTAAAGTACAATCTTTTTATCAGTACTGCAACATTTTAGTACAATTCCAGTAAAATTACCAGAACAATAAAACCCATGTGGATAGAAATCTTGCATGAAATCTAGATTTAAAGTCTCCTCCCAGGCATTTGGCATTTCTTCCCTTTTTGCTACACAATTTAATTTTTCATTTTCCTATATAACTTACCACCCAAGCCAGAGTATTTTCAAATACAACCTTCCGAAGGTGAATCAATGCACAGCTCACTTGCTGACTCCCTCTGCCAGCGAGTCAAGATTCGAGGCTACTTTTCAACACTTCCCAAACACGATGCACTGCTTGAACAGCTTTGACCTAAATGATGTTATTTGTCCAACATTTGGACCATTTAGGTAGTTTAAGCAGCTCTTTCCTCAGTCTTGAGGCAGCTGTCTAGCAGCACTTGTGTGTGCTAGTCAAGCTCTTGCCGGCACAGTTGAGCTGCTGCACTCCTTGTCTTTTTGTGCATCTTACCAGTAACTATCCTGAGCACCTACCAGTAGCTCCTAAAATCATAGAATCATAGCATGGTTAGAGTTGGAAGGGACCTTAAAGATCATCAAGTTCCAAGCCCCCTGCCATGGGCAGGGACACCTCTCCCTAGAGCAGGTTGCTCCAAGCCCCATCCAGCCTGGCCTTAAACACTTCCAGGGATGGGGCATCAACAACTTCCCTGGGCAAACTCTTCCAGTGCCTCACCACCCTCACAGCAAAGAACTTCTTCCTAAGATCTCATCTAAATCTCCCCTCTTCCAATTTAAAACCATTACCCCTCATCCTGTCACTACACTTCCTGACCAAGAGTCCTTCCCCAGCTCTCCTGTAGGCTCCCTTCAGATACTGGAAGGCTGCTTCCTGTAGGATCTACAGCAGACTCCACCGTCTTCAATCCTCTCAGACTTCCTTCACCAAATGATCCCTAAAGTAAGAGCTGCACATTTTGTATGCGCTTCTCAGCACCCCTTCAGAGAGCACCTTCAGCATCTTGGTAGAGGCAAACTTGAAGACTCCTCCCTCTTGAACAATTAAGGTTCCACCACCTCCTTTGTAGCACCCATCGTAAACCATAACTCTAATCATACCTAAATCATAAAGCATATGTCAGTAGGTGGCTTCACATTTAATTCCTACACTTATTTGATGTACGTTTGCAAGCAACTCGTATCTCACAGTGGTTTTTTGCATATTAATTGACTTTTTTTTTTTTTTTAATTAGTTAAAAGAGAATAAAAACCTTGGGGAGAGGAAAAGAAAATGCAACTAGAACCGATGATAAATCCAGATAAAAGCCACAGCTGGGACCATATGAATTCATCCTTTATCTTTCAGGCAATAATATGCAGCTATAAAAGGCTTGTATCTTAAGTGTAACTAAAAAATTAAATAAATTTCAAAAATAATCTGCAACTTCAGCAAAAAGAGCATCCAGAAAAATTCAACCAAAGTGTAGTTTCACAGGCCTCCTGTGAAATCACGAAAATGAACAAAGACCTACATAAGAGGCCTCATAGGATGCTTAAGGTTTCTTTCATTAAGTGAGTCTAGAGGGAAGGGAAGTATGTAAAAATATATACCCCACTGTAAAACCACTGGAGAACACAAACTCACAGGGGACAGTAGTTGTGCACACCCTGAAGATATGCACAGCCAAGATGCCTGGTTTTCAACCAAAAAAAAAGCCCAACAGGCAAACAAAAGCCGTCAGAGAAAATCAAGTTCTCAATGAGGAAACAAGAGAACTAAATGCCTGAAGTCTAACCAGAGGTTTAACCAGGAGTCTAACCACGTACACCTCTGGTCTGGTCTAAGGTACAGACACACAGGTTTAGTTACACCAACACAATTTCATTGCCCTGCTGTTGTCACACCTTCACGTGAGGCCCTGCTACTCCTCACTGCTTCCTTTTTTGCAGAACAGGGAACTCGGTTAATACGTATTGAATCTTACAAAAACTAATGCTTCAGCACTACTGAGTTTACATAAAATATTTAAGAGACTACAATTAAAAGCCATTAAAGAGAGGAACATGTGTGTGTGTTAACCACGTACACTACTTTTAGTTACCTTTTTGAGAAGATTAAAATTAAGCAGCTTTTGCTTTTCATCCCACTCACACCCTCCCACTACAAATTCTGTCTGAGCTAATCCTCCTTCTACAGACGTCAAAACAGGACATAAGCATTACAGCTACTTACTGCCAAAATGTGTTTCGTTTAATATCCCATTACTATTGTAATACTGGCACAATCACTTCTTGTATGTGACAGCTTTTGCAGTTAGTCAAGGACAGGGCCGCTTACTCTGTAGCTTTCTTGGGTGAAATCCACACGAAACTACATCCGTAAAATTTGTAAAAGAGAAAGTTTAACATCTGAACTAGATGCTCAACCCAGACTGTAATGCCAGGCAAAATAAAAGCCTTATAGCTCATCACATACACTTTTCCCACCCTGTCATTTCCCTTGGCCCTGCCTTTAGGTGAAGTGATCTCTCCAGAAATTCAGGTTACTGTACTTAAAAGTATGTTGTTTAACCTCTTATTACCTCGCATTTTAAAAGATACTTTCTCAGATTCTTTTTTTTTTTCATTTGTGTTATTTTTGTAAGCTCAACATTCTGCGTGAAGGCCAAGATGACCTCCTTGTCCAAACACACTTGGGATGAAAAGCCCACGCTTGTCAAAAGGTGCAGGATTATTCCCCAGGAACCAGCAGCGCAGAAATACACCAAGAAGCCTGGTCAAGGCTCTAAAAATATTTGAGGTTAAAGTATATACAATGAAAGGGACTGCTATCAGCTATGCTAAAGACAACAGAGGGGAAAAAAGAGGAATTCGAGTAAGTTATCCCACTCCAGCCACATCCTATCAACAAACAATTAGACGGCAAACTATCAGCCCACCGGAGAAGCACCACAGCCCTGCAGCAGCACAGCTTTAGTCGCCACCGAGGCTGGACAATTGGAAGTCTGTCATCACGGAGACCCCGAGGGGCTGAGGAGCCCACTCGGGGCTCTTGCCCCGCACGGTGCCTGCGGGCAGCCGGGGCTGGGAAGCCGCTGAACCAGCGGGAGCGCTGACACGCCTCGCATGAATCCCGGGAGCGCCGAGCCCCGGGGACCATCCCGGAGGCAAACTTTACCCGCCGCGGCCTCGGGAAGGCGGCCAGGCTGGCNCCCTACCGCCCGCCGCCCGCCCCGCAGCGGGGAGGGGGTCCTGCTCCCACCGCCGGGCGTGGGCCAAGGGGCCGGGAGGGTTCTGCCCTCTGAGGGCGGCTTCTTTCATGGGAAACCCATGCGGGAGAGGCCGGCATCGACTCCCAGTTCCCCCGCAAGAGCCCTGCGGGTTCCAGCCTTGGAGAGGACCGACCACCAGTTCCCCTGGGGGTACAACACAAGCATGTACCGCAGCTGAGCAAAATGCTTACTGCTAGTGATTCCGCTCCCAAATTCTTCTCATACTTGACTTACTGGGAAGTACAGCTGGAAGCTGTCGTGGCTCTTTGTGAGAAATGCCAATTTCAAGTCCTTCTCAAAGGAAAACTCCACGACTTTTAATTAAAAAAATAAACCAAACGTACTCCCTTGTATAGCTGATGCTATTTCATAGCTTGCAAAGTATTCCCGGGGTTTGCTGCTAACAAAGAAGCCCCCCAGCTAATCGGCCTGTCCCCTCACAGGGGCTCATTCTGCTCTGCCAGCAGGATTGCTCCTTTAATCCTACAAACTGATCATCTTTCATTAATGCATCCCTAATAGAGACTCTAGAATTAATTCTGCGGACTGGTGGAACGCCTTAATTCCCTTTACACACCTACTTGGACTTGTCTGTGCAGAACCTATGCAAATCCTGGCTGATGAGGCGCTGACACCAACCCCTTGGCACCAGCGTTTATGGCGAATGGCTGTAGGGTTTCATTCTTACAGTCAGAAGTCACCTCAAAGAGCATATGCAGTCCACATGGTCCTGCAGTTCCACCTCCGAGCCTGGATACTTCTGCCAGCTTCCAACTGCGTTGTCACGCTGCCCTGCCAGCCAAGCTACTTATTTGTGTGGCCTCTACCCTTGGGTCATGGTGACCGGCGGCCAATGCCCCGTAAACAACAGCATGGAGCCAAAACGTTCTTTCTTTGATGTTGCACGTCCACAGAATCAACATTCCCAGCATGTTTTTCTAGCCAGACTAGTACTTTTGCCTAACTGGTCCGATTTCACCTGGAAACACACTGAGATTCTCCATCTTTCCATTTGGGATAAGAAGTAGGAATTACTCTAGTTTTAGCCAACGGGCTGCACAGCGGTGTGGGATGTGGTCATCCGGCTGCAGCTCAGGAGAATGGAGCCTCTGCCAACCGCTGCTCTTTCAAGCCCATCACAGAGTTGCTCAGCTGCATGGTGGCTGGCCTGCCAACTGCTGCTGCTGCTGAAGTTCAAGCAAGCCAAGTGCAAAGTCCTACACCTGGGACGTGGCAATCCCAGGCACAAATACAGGTTGGGCAGAGAATGGCTGGAGAGCAGCCCTGAGGAGAAGGACTTGGGAGTGCTCATGGATGAGAAGCTCAACATGAGCCGGCAGTGCGCGCTGGCAGCCCAGAAACCAACCCCAGCCTGGGCTGCAGCAAAAGAAGCGTGAGCAGCAGGGCCAGGGAGGGGATTCTCCCCTCTGCTCTGTGCTCCTGAGACCCCACCTGGAGTCCTGTGTCCAGCTCTGGAGTCCTCAACACAGAAAGGACATGGACCTGTTGGAACAGGTCCAGCGCAGGGCCACCAAGATGATCAGAGGGATGGAGCACCTCTGCTGTGAGGACAGGCTGAGAGAGCTGGGGCTGTTCAGCCTGGAGAAGAGAAGGCTCCGGGGAGACCTGACAGCAGCCTTCCAGGATCTGAAGGGAGCTCCAGGAGAGCTGGGGAGGGACTCTTTGTCAGGAAGTCTAGTGACAGGACGAGGGGGAATGGTTTTAAATTGGAAGAGGGGAGATTTATCCCAAAGAGATTTAATCTCTTTACCCAAAAATACCAGTTAGATCCCAGCTACTACTCCTAAAAGTCAGGACAGCCGTGGAGTGTAGTACATAAGCACGAGTGAGTGGGAAGAAAGAGAAGCAAGTCCCTGCTCTACAGACAAGTTTGAAGTCAGTTTTGCTCATAAAGGAGGGTTTCAGGCACTTCTAAGCTACTGTACATTTGAACTAATTACATGAGTATTTTATACAAGGGAACATTTGAATAAGGTGTTTCAGTTCTAGGGTTATTTCTGCATTCTGAGTTTCATCCCTATAGGTTTGTAGGGTGGTTTTTTTTTTCTTCTTTTAAGAACACAGGAGTTTCAGTGGTCTAAATCATTCTTTCAGTTCCATTCTTTGACTTTGGCAGGATTTCTCAGCTCTGTGCCTGAATGCTTTAGAGTCCTGCCTTTCTTTCTAGCAAAAGGTCGCTTCTGACAATCCCCCATTCTTAGCAAGCACTGCTTTCAGTTTGCTAATTACTGACTGAGATGCTTTGTGTCTCAGTCCTACTGCTTTTAAGTATTTGAAGAAGCTGGTGGCAGTTCTGGAAGGAAGCCCCCTTTGAAAATAGTTATTTATACCTGCTTTTTGCCACCATCCATACCTGATGTCACCTCTTTCAGTTGCTTGGTGCATGTTCCTGCGTCATTCCAAGTGTCTTGTGGCATATCTATCCAATTCCTGAGGACGTTTGCCTGGTTTTATAGTTTTGAATGCTTTAACTTGTGTCTATTTCAACATTATATTCCCATATATCCCAATATTGTTACCCATTAAATTACCACACTCCCAAGTCTCATTGGATCTTTTGGAATCTTTTAATAATTTCCTAACCATTGGTCTGGATTTGGTGCTCAGCCACCCACCCAGATTTCTGTAACTCTTGTATCACAGCATAGAATCATAGAATGGTCAGAGTTGGAAGGGACCTTAAAGATCATCAAGTTCCAACCCCCCTGCCATGGGCAGGGACACCTCTCCCTAGAGCAGGTTGCTCCAAGCCCCATCCAGCCTGGCCTTAAACACTTCCAGGGATGGGGCATCAACAGCTTCCCTGGGCAACCTGTTCCAGTGCCTCACCACCCTCACACCAAAGAACTTCTTCCTAAGATCTCATCTAAATCTCCCCTCTTCCAATTTCAAACCATTCCCCCTCGTCCTGTCACTAGACTTCCTGACAAAGAGTCCCTCTCCAGCTCTCCTGGAGCTCCCTTCAGATCCTGGAAGGCTGCTCTCAGGTCTCCCCGGAGCCTTCTCTTCTCCAGGCTGAACAGTCCCACTTTTTGCTTTCTTCAGAGGCTGCCTATTATCTTATTTGTCAGCATTTCCACATATATGGCTTTAGCACTTAAATTATCTCTGCAGGGAGTCACTCAATTCATCCCTCAAATGTGCTATTTTTTCAGTGTATCCTGTTCACCTTAAATGTTATGTTTCCATCTCTTGCTTTCAGGCTTAACTTTCTGGCAATATCACCACACTCAACCTCATCAGTTTCAGGAGTAATCAAGCAATCAGCAATTAAAGTAGATACTAGGAATATTACCACATATTTCATTATTTTTCCTCTACTCTTTCATCGCTTGATTAAACCTCAAATAATAATGACATATTCTGCATTGTTTCTAGGTGGTATTAAACAGACACAGCAGAAGATGCCTTATCTGGCTGTACTTTCCAATATTCCCCTTTCTTCTGGATAACATCACAAATAACCCTGTTTAGTTTTCAGGGTGAACAGAAGACTGATTACGTCTGGAATATAAATAGGTATATCATAGTTCTTAATTTGAAAAATCATCAGATTTAGTTGCAGGATTTTCAAAACCAACTTAGGACCTCTGGACAAATAACCTGAATAGTTAGTTTGGCCTATTACTTTCTCCTCCTTCCTTTCCCAAGCCCCACTGTCATGAAGCTCAATGTGGACCAACCACGGGACTAAAATCCAGGGCATCTCATCCCTGCAGGACCCTACGTGGCCGCAGGAGGATTGGATTAGTGCATGTCAGAACAATAGTTAACATTCAACAGCGATGCAGTCAGCCACCTACAGAGGCAGTTTTAGTATTCATGGAGTAAGGTACCTCCAAACTGTAATATTGCACATCACATTCCAATCGTGCTTTTTCTAAATGCCCAAACAGGGTGTCATATTTTGAAGGAAAGAGCTTGTTGTCACTTCTTCACGGAGAAAATACTGCAAGCAGCAGAAACCACAAACTAAATTTGGGGCTGCAGTTCTTCAAAGAGGAAGTCTGTGTGGGACCACACGCAATATTGTGTGCAATATAAATAGACTTTATAAGTATGCTAAGAAAATACCCATATCATGCATTGGGGATTTCTCCCCAGCAGAAAACCAAGCACCTGTTTCCACTTTGCAGAGGTTCAGCAGTAGCCTTTGTACCCAAATTTCTTCAGCATGGACATGCCAGCATGAAACACACTATGGGAACTACTGTCTCTCATTTCACTCGGTGCCATTGGAAAGGAAGCTTAAGTGCCTTTTTTTCTTGGTTTTTTTTGGCATAATGCCTTCTAACACATCATACATCAGTTCTGATCAAAGAGCTCCTGTTCATAATTCATACTTCAAAGCAGTTTTAAATAAGATCCTACGCCCATTTGAGAGCATAAACAAGTGACTCAAACTCTAGATTTTGTTACCATCCAAGATCTTTTTTAATGAGTATTGGTTACACTGCTAATCAGTTATTCTATTTATAGATTATTTTTTATCCAGGTGTCATGGTGAACACCTACCCAAGTTTGAATAGCACATGGAATGAGACACGACAGACAAATTCCTGAACAGCAGCCTTCAAGCAAAATGAAATGTTAAGGAACTTGGCTCTTAAATCACCCCACTTTGCCTCTCCAAACAGTAGCCAGCAGTGCAGGGCTGCCAGATGGAAACCAGCTTGGAGAGAGCACCCACCTTTGCCAAACTAATAGGTGCACTACTTGGCGAGGCAATTGTTTCACCTATTTAAAGTTCCATTTGGCAATTTTCCACTAGGATTATCTTCTGAAAAGAAACTCCACAAAGGGTTTAGCTTAGTCCTCTGAAACACAGGTCTCAAATTGTCTGAGTACGTATCATTGCTTTTATTTGCATTTCAAACAACTCGGATGAAAGCACAAATGCCAAAAAAAGGCAGCAGGTGCTTAAAAAAAGCCTCAAAACCAACCACTAGGATAACTGCAGACATACACAACTACTCTCCAGTGTCATTTATGATCACAAACAGCTCCTTCTGTCTCCCTGGAATAAGGGAAGCCATTCTTACAGCACTTAATTGGTTCTAAGGGTAACCAAGTCCAGCTGCTCTGTCTAGCAAAGCAGCACAGCTGCCTTCTCTCAGTCCAGAGGAGCTGGGGAGAGGGGAAAAAATGGAAAGTACCCACCACTTCAAGAGCTCCATTCCCAGGGTCTCACAAACCTGACTAGAATCTGGATTGGAATTTTAAACAGATCCCTTAGGAGCAGCAATCGGCTTCCTAGGCAACCAGGGTGGCTGCATTGCTGCGCTGCTTACATGGAGATAGGAGGAAGGGGAGGGGGTGTGGAAATATATATATATATATATATATATAAGATTGCCCTTATACACTCACTGGAGGGTTTCCTAGTTCAAAAATATTCTTGCTGCAAGCTGTGATTTTAGTTAAATTCAGACTCGGCTTGCCAAAGTGGGAGGCAGGAAAGTTATTCAGTGACAGCTTTTAGCCCTTCCATTGCTGGGTTTGTTGAGCCCAGGCAGTTAGATGCCAGCACAACTGGCTTTAGAGTATCCAGGCACTTCCCTGTGCCTAAGGAATGCCCAGATACCTTACACTGGAGAAGAGTTCTCACCCTTCTGGCAGGTGGAACTAAACAAGTTCTCCATGAAGCTAGGTGAACTTTAACCACGTTATATTATCTCTCTGCTGTATTTTGTTCTTAGGGAAGCTGCCGACTTTGAAAGTCTAATTAGGGAAACCTACCTAGGAAAAAAAAAAGCCCTCAGCACTGACATTATCCCTGCCAGCTTCCTTGTTACCTCATTCTCTGATAAGCTTCAAACCTGCTCACGAGGGACCCCAGCCAGACATGAAAAGGGATGGCTGTTCCTCCTCAGTCGTTGTCCTTTTATTAAAACCAATACCGAACTGCCCATATAAAAAATTACTTCCCACACCCGCTGTCCAAAATCTGAAGATGGAAAAAGCCTTGAAACACTTAATGGAGACACACACAGAAGCTCATGCTGACATAAAAATATTATTCACACTGTATCACCGTATGTCACCAGGGAGTAGAATCATAGAATGGTCAGAGTTGGAAGGGACCGTAAAGATCATCCAGTTCCAACCCCCCTGCCATGGGCAGGGACACCTCTCCCTAGAGCAGGCTGCTCCAAGCCCCATCCAGCCTGGCCTTAAACACTTCCAGGGATGGGGCATCAACAGCTTCCCTGGGCAACCTGTTCCAGTGCCTCACCACCCTCACAGCAAAGAACTTCTTCCTAAGATCTCATCTAAATCTCCCCTCTTCCAATTTCAAACCATTCCCCCTCGTCCTGTCACTAGACTTCCTGACCAAGAGTTCCTCCCCAGCTCTCCTGGAGCTCCCTTCAGATCCTGGAAGGCTGCTCTCAGCTCTCCCCGGAGCCTTCTCTTCTCCAGTAATGTACAGTAATGTATTAAGCAGATATAAAGCCATACACTTCAATATAATTCATTTCTCTCTGTATTTAATATTCATGTCAGGAATACATCTCATCTTTCGGGCTCAGTTCTTCTGTGTTAACATACAGAAGGCACTTCCCCAACGTCGTAGGAGTAAAGAAGAAAGTGTGCAGAATTTAGAGTGGGACTGAGCTGTGTAGTGTTTGCCCAGCGTGTCAGTGGAAAAGCTGTCACTGTGGCTATGCTGGGCTCCTCTGTTTCAACACATACACAGGCTGAGTATTTCAAATATTAATTTCCTCCCCACTACTTTAAAGTTTATCAAATAACAAAATCCAGTAACCTTAAGAGTAGCTCGAATCCTCTGAGAACTTGCTTTCAGACAATGAAAAGAAAAAGGCATGTTTTAATATATGATTCAAGCTGGATGAGCTCACTGTGAACATCAGTGAGCAAGCAGGCAAAAGACAGTATTCTGAGAAGATCTAGATAAGGAAACTGTGATTGTCACCCTGCCTGATCCCTTTCAGGTCATTTAAGCTTCTTCCATTCTTCCAGATCTTCACCTAGTACATGCTGGGGAGGCAAAAAAAAACCAAAACATATCCCCATCTACTCTACACCTACGGACTCTTTAGCCAGTTAATTCCTAATCCTTCCCCTGCCTTTTTTAGGGGTCTAGAATTTGCTTTTCCACTAGAATTTTTTGCTTTTCAGATGCTACACAGCTGAAGCTTCAAGGATCCAAGTCATAGCTTCAGTAGAATTAGGTTTCGATAATATAACTGAAAAAGAGCAGCAACTGGAAAATAAATAGCAGCTGAAAAGGAACATGCATAGTCATTTGCATGGACTTTTAGAAAGAATTCCTAGATCCCAATAAGCTTACATGAATACTAAGGTGATGGGCCAGAGTGTTCTGCACTGCTTAGACACCTCAGAACAGCTGAGAAACTATCACGCAGGACCCTCTTCCAGGCATGAATTCCTAAGCCTATTTCTAATCTCATTTTTCCTAACAGAAAAAAGCAGCAGCATACTAGGTCTAATTCTCACTAGTAAAGCCTGAGGCAGATCTTCATTTTTGCTAGAAATTGAAGTAGAATTGGCAGGTCAAAGAAAGGTGTTTACAGTTTCCTGCCATTCAATTTTTGTTAATGATTTATTAATACCTTACTACAGCCTTAGAGGTCATAAGAGGACATACCTTCCTGAACTGAGGGGGGAAAAAAAAGAGGCAAAGGGCCAGGATAGCAGCCCTGAGGAGATGGAGAGCAGCCCTGAGGAGAAGGACTTGGGAGTGCTCATGGATGAGAGGCTCAACATGAGCCGGCAGTGCGCGCTGGCAGCCCAGAAACCAACCGTATCCTGGGTTGCAGCAAAAGAAGTGTGAGCAGCAGGGCCAGGGAGGGGATTCTCCCCCTCTGCTCTGTGCTCCTGAGACCCCACCTGGAGTCCTGTGTCCAGNATGATCTTTAAGGTCCCTTCCAACTCTGACCATTCTATGATTCTATGATACTAAGCTGAAATGTAGGTCAGGAGAACGATGCCTTCCCACAGCTGCAGATCCAGTACATGCAACGGGATTAGCAACAAAATCTACTTCAGTGGGTCTGACGATTGCTTGAAAAAAACTGCAACTTTTGAAGTGCTCTGTAAAATGATAGATGCTAAAAAGGCTACTTGGAGATTACCCTTTATTGCATCTGTCATAGGGGGAACTGTAATCCTTTTAGCATTTTTAGTATGTTAAAGATGGTATTTCTTTTAGGTTAAACGACAACTGCCAGGCCAAATGATGGCCCTACCTAGCATGAAAACAGACTGTCAGTGTTCAGTGTTGGTGAAGAATGCCTGCCAGTATAAATCACTTGTCATTATCTTTCTGAGAACTCACAGAGATTTTTTTTTTTTTCAGAAAAAACTGTGATTTCTTTGTCTTGTTAGTTTTTGCATACAGCTAACTAGCATGTTTCAAGGGCAGGACAAGATCAAGAAAAGATGGGAGGGTACTGAGTCGGGAACGTGAGAGAGACAAATGAGTTGTGCAGTGTGTGATGATAAAAAAAGACCATTTGATAATAGGCACTGCAGAGAAGAGCTAAATAACACAAATTGTATGCACGAGCATACAATTATGTTGCCCATAATGAAAAGAATCAACCAAGCAATGGCCCAAATGCTTATTAGCTCAAGTACATGTCTGAAAAAAGCCAGATTCATATGAATGGAGCTGCCAGTAAGTAACTGATTAATCCCACGATCCCAAATGAAGAGTGACCCCAGCTGCAACAGTTTTAAGAGCTTCATTTTCAGATACAGGAGAGACAGGAAAAAATTTACTCCTGCTACCCAGCCCCCCTTATGTATGAATTAGGGAATCACAGGTCCTGACTAGGGATCAGTGCCTGAGGAATTAATCAAACTACTCAGTTATGTATAGCATGATAAGGAATACATGCCATGAATCACAGAATCACAGAATCACCTAGGTTGGAAGGGACCTTTTAAGATCATCAGGTCCAACCAATGGGGGGGAAACAA
>VXBW01004604.1:278620-292414 GCA_013400375.1 Thinocorus orbignyianus
CAGTAAAATAGGGATATCATCACACTGGCATTTACCTTGCTGGCTCTGCTAAGACTTGCCACAAAGATGTGGCAGCCAGCTCTGACAATAGTGAGCCCTAATTTGGCTGCTACTCTGTGCTAGAGAGCCCATCACCAAAACTCTGCTGCACTCTTACTGCTGCTAGCTAAATTAAAGTTATCCCAGCTACAAGCCATCGTGCTGTGATCACTGCAATACATTCTGTTACACTCTGAGAGTGTCTGCAGAGAGAAAAAACCCAGTGCAAACAGCCTCCACGGACTGAATATTGCCCTGGACTTGATTTACCAAAACACAAGCTGAGTGCTTTGAAAAACCACATGAATGATGCCTCAGCTTTCAGTAATGTCTGTAATAAAGGACACAGAGGAAAAGGTAGGATTGACTAGAAGTCCTGTCTGGTAATTGTCAGTTTTCACATCTGTGGTGGAATCAAAACTTAAATTGCTCACAGCACATACAGGGCTTCAATAATAGGTATTTATGCAAATCTACCTGACAGTCAGCAAGTACTGGTGTCCCTCAGGGATCAGTGCTGTCTAATGTCTTCATTAGTGATTTGGATGACGGGACAGAGTGCACTCTCAGCAAGTTTGCAGACAACACACCATTTGGGAGGAGCCATTGTTATGCTGGATGGCAGTGCTGCTCATCAAAAGGACCTGAACACGTTGGAGAAATGGGCCAACAGGAACTCTGAGGGGTACAACAAAAGTAAATGCAAAATCCTGCATCTGGAATGAAATGCCTCCTTGCAACCCAGACAGGCTGGGGCCAATGGTCTGGGAAGCAGCTCTGAAAAAGATCTGAAGGTCCTAGGTAGACAAGTTCACTTGAATCAACAGTGTGCCTATGGATCAAAGAAGGCTAGCTTCAACTTGGGCTCTATTGGTGTAGCCAGCAGATAGAAGAAATTGATCATTCCCTCTATTTGGCATTTGTGACACCTCTCTGGGTTATAATGTCCAGTATTAAGCTCTCCAGTACAAGAAAGACATTGACATACTGGAGTGAATCCCGTGAGAGGACAACAGGATGGTTAGGCAGAGAACATGACATAAGAAGAGAAGCAGAGAAGTGGGCCTGTTCAGCCTAGAAGAGAACATGTTTGCAAGGAGTCCTTACTTCTCTCTACCTGGTCAAAGGGTACAGATAACATGAAGCCAGATTCTCCTTGGAGGTGCACAATCATAGGACAATAGGCAAAAACCACAAGTTGGAATGTGGGAAACTGCTTAAATATAAAAAAGTGGTCAAAAGCTAGTGCAGGCTGCCAAGAAGGCTATGAAATCTCCCTCCTTGGAGGTGTTTAAGAATCAGCTGGACAACTGCTGGCACAACCTGATCTAATTAGACCTAGTTTGAGGAGAGAGTTGGACTGGATGACCTCTGGAGGTCCAACCCAACCCAAGTTATACTAGGGCCTTATGATTCCTGGATATAGAAAGAAACGCTACAAGGAGCTGTTGACAGCTAACCTGCACATGGCTGGAAAATAAAAGGAGAAAAAGCAATCTAAGCAACTATGAGCCTTTTGGTCTATCTTCAAGAGGTTTTAAGACTTTAGGATACATTTTAAAGGCAAGAAATCTGAAAACCAGGTAAGGAATGGACACTGAGATAATATCCTGTATCAGATTATGAGCACTACATCCTTCAGATCATCCTAGTATCTTCTTTGACAAAAAATATCCAGGTGGTTCAGACCTGCTGTGTTTAGAGAGTCCTTTATGTTGGAAGGACAATGTTTAGTATAAATATAACAACAAGGGATCTGATAACTTGTGCCAAAAAGAGAAGGCTGAAAATTGGTTCTCAGCTGGTTTTTTCAAGGTCTGAAATGGGGATTACCTCTCTCCTTAATATTTAATTTTGCATTTGCCAGGTAATATTGGTCAAGGACACGAATCGGTCATCTTCTCAGTATCAGAGAGGACTGAAATAACCTACAAAATGATGGTTGGTTGATGGGGATGAGAGCACAGAAACTGGATGCTATTTAATTGTATAGCATGCAAGGCCATGTATTTAAGGAATTGCAGCCAGCTGGAAATAACTAAGGAAAAAGATCTGGACATGCTGGCAAATCAGCCGCACTCTGTGTGGCAAGTCAAAGGGGGATGATGCAGCTGCACAAGAAACACAACTCAGCAAAAGGCTGTAATTTTTACTGACTCTTTTTTGACATTTCTGGATTTTCTGCCAGAGAGCAATGCTGAATATTGTACAGTTTTTCAGAACCTGCTTTTGGAATTTTAGAAAATTTTTCATTTCCCATACAGATGATAGCAAATGAAAAGTATGTGTGTGTACACAGAAGGAGAATGATGGAAAAAGAAGAAAGACAGTGGAGACATTGAGGAAAAATGTAATTTTTAGGGGCTGCAATACTCTGTTTAAATAAGAAGCCATTAAACCCAGAAATACATCAAAAGATTGCTTTGGAAAGCTTTTGGCAACATCAGTTCCACTAAGGAAAGTCCTACTACAGCAAGTGATTGTAAAGAGTATGAACACAGGGGCAGCAGGTGATATCTTCCAGATTCTGTTTCAGCAATATTGTTATTTCTATGCTAGATCTACAGCAAAGATTCTACAATGCTTAAAATATTCAGACAATATTGTTCGTAGCTTGTGGAAGCCAGAAGTAACAATTTTCTCAAATTGAATCATATTAATAAGTTCTCTTATTCTGCTCTGATAGTTTATTTTATTATTATATACATTATTAACTACGGTAGCAGCAGGACATAACAAATGCAAAATACTTGTTCAAGAACACTGCTGTTTTCAGCAGGGAATAATTAAGAATACATTTCAATAACATTTAGCATTCTAATGAATAAAAGATAACTCATGCAGGCAACTCAGAGGTCTGCATAATTTTCTCCAAGGAGGTTAAAATGCATGATGACTGCCTAATTCATAAGGAAGCACTTTCGGGTCGTATATTTCAATAGCAAACAAGATGTGATCAAGGTTCAGGTAACATATAGATTTGAAATGTCATCTTTCCCTCAGGAAGCCTTCAAAAGGATGTCAGAACTCTTCAGCGTATTTCATCTGGAAGCAGAAAATACCTCAGAGGTGGGGAATTTTAGAGCTTCAGCACTTTGCAAATGGGTCATGTATCATAGAATGGTCAGAGTTGGAAGGGACCTTAAAGATCATCAAGTTCCAACCCCCCTGCCACGGGCAGGGACACCTCTCCCTAGAGCAGGTTGCTCCAAGCCCCATCCAGCCTGGCCTTAAACACTTCCAAAACCAGAAACTTTACCTCTTGTTCATGGAAGCACGGACTGTATTTTTCCAGCTGGATCTGAGTTGGTAAACAGGCGCTAAGCACAACCGTGTTTCTATCTCCAAGGCGGCAATGTAATGAAAGCAGTAAAGAATATGGCCATCAAACTGGTTTTCTTTCAGACTTTTCCCCCATTTGTCTAATTCTCCTAATTGCCAGATGCAGCTATAAGTTTTGTATCCTAAATTGCCTCGATTTTACTGCTTCTGGAAAAATTACAAAGGACAAAATGTGTTTTATGTGGCTCTGTCCATTCAGACAGCCTGATCTGGTTCAAACTCTGCTATCTTCAGCAGGCGTAGGCTGTAGCAACAGTGTCTTGGATCCCACACGACAATATGGTAACAGCCCAACTAGAAATTACTCCTACCTCTTTGATATTCTTCATTTCAACTGGCTTTCTGCATGCATTTTGGGGACAAGAGGTGAGACGGGTATTGTGGGGAGAGAAAATAACAAAGCAAGCAAGTGCAAGGGCTGTGATTGTACAGAACAGAGGCCTGAGGTAACCAGCACTGGTAAAACAAGCATTTGTGCACGGATCCACAGGCAGAACTGCCTTTGAAAAAGCAGATCCGAAAATCATCAGAATTTTCTAACAAACACAGCACAAACAAGGTTAGGTTTGTTAGTCTGGGATTTTGAGATGTCTGTCTCTCAGTCACTTGGCCTCATAAAAGCAAATGCTGAAGCTCAGTTGCTGTCTTTGTCCTCTCTCTTGGCACAGACTCCTCCCTTATGCAGCTGCAGCTGAATGCTTTTTCCAAATTATCAAAAATTCCTCTTAAAGCTTGAACCAAGCCTAGAAAATACAATTATTTTTTATATTTTCTTTTGCCCATCCCTACCAAGTGAGTAGATAGTAGCTAGGACTCCCTGCAAGGCACTGGGCTTTCCAGACATTAGCATTTGAGGGGTAACTAAGCACAGCCAGGCTTCTAATGCAGACTGATGTTGTTCAGGGCTGCTGCAAGGCATGCAAAGGAAATAAGAGGCTTTGGGGGGCCCATTTTATTGCCTACAGAATGAGAACAAGGATTTTTTTTCTGACACTTTCCCTCAATCTTCTGCAAAATGCTTTTCAACTCATAACCCTCCTCCCCTGGCAGCCTGCTTTATCTGTATACATGCAGAGGTTGCAACTAACCAGTTTCGTTCCTATTCCAAGTCGGGATAAGCTACACCAGAGCTAGATTTAGGGCAGCTCTCCCCTTCTACTTCTGTGCTGTTGCCAGGGCTACAGAAGACAGATGGGTATTGGCTAGGTTGGTTCCTATGATGGATGGGCACAATGAAAGCTCTTCTGCCTCTCTGGGTGCCTCTGTCCCCTTCAGCACAGCTGCCTTCCTAAAGCAAGCCCTTTCCTTTAGCTCTCTACCTTGCCATATGTAAATTGCTTGCTTTCCTTTGTTTTCTTCTTGCCACCCCATTTCTTTCTATTTCAACCCAATTTCTTCTTCCTGTTATGAATCATAGAATCATAGAATGGTCAGAGTTGGAAGGGACCTTAGAGATCATCAAGTTCCACCCCCCTGCCATGGGCAGGGACACCTCTCCCTAAAGCAGGTTGCTCCAAGCCCTATCCAGCCTGGCCTTGAACCCCTCCAGGGACTAAATTTCTGTGTCCAATTCTGCAAGCTGCATTTTTCTAAAAGACAACGACTGTTTCATCCACGCACAGTGATTACATTTAATCTGCTGATCTCCCAGTTCCAGGGGCCTCCAGTTATCTGGAGCTAGGTGATGTATTTCTCAACTTTTCAAGCCTCCATGGACGTAGATCAAAACTCGAAAACATTATCAGAGCAAATTCTATATTTAAAAGCCAAAAAGTGAGCCAAAATGAACCTGCAAGCATCAGTTTTAAACCCACATTTAACATGGTTGTTTAAAGTTAGTATTCTAGGTGCTGCTTGGCCACAGGAGATGTAATTAAAATGGTGTTTGCGACAAAGAAAATAAAACCCTAGGAGTTGGTCTCCCTTACACACAGTCACTAACTGCAATGATTTAGCCCAAGGAATACGTGGTGCTGCTTTTAGATCAGAGCTTTTGAGGGTATTTTTTAAAGGGCAAGCACGTGGTGCAGGCATGTCAGGCAATCTGACATTGTAATAGTGTCTGATCTCCACCAGCCAGCCTGCAACCAGCAGCGAGGAACGGGGGCATCAGCTGGCAGCTCTAACTTCATATTCAAAAGGCTGAGGTACATCTTGCAAGCCATCTGCGCCCTGGTCTCAGGGGGACACAAAACACACAGGAGTGCTTTGAATTCTAATATGTTCATTGACTTCTCAGCGCCCTCTGCACTGGCACCCTATTTCCCTTCACACTCAATGTCATTTGCCTCATACTGGCAAATCCAGCTAAGGATCTATGCTAAGTCAGCACAGTCCAGCTGAGCTGCAGCACTTGGTAATAGCCTGACCATATATCTGTATATCTTTAAGGCTCCCTTTTCCTCCCGTTCTCTGAGCAGACAGTTTTTTGTTTGGAAAGAATCATAGAATGGTCAGAGTTGGAAGGGACCTTAAAGATCATCAAGTTCCACCCCCCCTGCCATGGGCAGGGACACCTCTCCCTAGAGCAGGTTGCTCCAAGCCCCATCCAGCCTGGCCTTAAACACTTCCAGGGATGGGGCATCAACAACTTCCCTGGGCAGCCTGTTCCAGTGCCTCACCACCCTAACACAAAAGAACTTCTTCCTAAGATCTCATCTAAATCTCCCCTCTTCCAATTTAAAACCGTTCCCCCTCGTCCTGTCACTAGACTTCCTGACAAAGAGTCCCTCCCCAGCTCTCCTGGAGCTCCCTTCAGATACTGGAAGGCTGCTCTCAGGTCTCCCCGGAGCCGAAGAAGAAGAAGAATCTAACGAGGATAAGGAAAGAACCTCTTTGCTAAAAATGCAGTTAGGAAGGTGCCAGATAATATTTTTCTATCTTCTCAGAAATGTTATACAGCACAGATCTTGAGACATCAGATTCCAGAGGCCAAACAATAACTTACTCCATGTATCTATCTTTTCATTGACCAATCTAGGGAAATGATGTGAGATTTGTCACTCACTAACCATTTCCTGGAGTTGTTTTCATAAGAATATCTTATAACTCCTGACAAATAGTCTCTGTAAATCCCAGACAGGGAGAGGATGACAAGAGAAAAGGGTTCCACTACAAGCAGAATAATTACATCAGACTTACTGTGGTGCAAATGAAGTCAGTATTTGGCCCCAAGCCTCTGTTTTAAGGATGTAAGTCTAAATGTCTTTCTGAAAAAAGCAGTTACAGTACTTTCCAGCAAATTAGGCAACATTCCAGGAGTATACTTGGGTTTACTGGAAATGATCCTTTAATTCATGGTAAATGAAGGAGTAAAAATTATGATCAGGTCAAGAGACAGAAGGTCTGAGGTGCACTTCAGAATGTAGATCAATAGTCAGAAAAATTCAAAATAGACTCCCAGCTAAGTGTCAGGGCAGATTTTCCTCGTGAAATGAATAAAGTGCTGCTCTATTGGCAACCTCATTATTCACTACTTAGCAGAAGCAGTAATGACTTTAGGCAAATGTGAATATTGAACCTGAAAGGTCCTGGTACCATAAGCAGGAAATGAGCAGAAATGACAGTCGTGTTATGTCGTGGCCCCTCAGAGGGCCAACAGAGCAGAAAACAGGAACTCAGAGTTTGAGCAAACTGTTCTAAAACAGAGCTGCCCTGAGTAGGGGGAAGGAAAGTGAAGTATAAAAAAAACCCTGTGAAGTTCCTTTACTTGTTTACTGTGTCTCTTTCTTTGAGAGAGTAGAGACCATGCAAACATGACACATTTCTAGTAATCATAGAATCATAGAATGGTCGGAGTTGGAAGGGACCTTCAAGATCANTAGTACACGGGTAGATGGCTGGCATAGAATTCTACTTACCTATTACACCACTTATGGGGAAAAACACAATCCATATCTTTCTCCACAGGAATGTCAAGTTAAGCAAGAAGTAAAGGATGAGAAACACACATAGGAAGTCTGCATGAAAGGTGCTACCATATATAACTGCAAATTGTATTTCATCAGCCAATGCCCTCTGTTTTGTTTAACAGGCTGAATAGCTCTCTAGGCAGAGCTGGGATATTCCAAGACACAATATGGTTCTGAAGTGTCAGAGTGGGTTCCAAGGTCCCCAGACTAACTCCATCAGACTAACTTTTACTGTCCCCAAATCCCTTTGAGCAGCAAAACTTCAGTGCTGTGAGAAAGCAGGTTTGGGGTGGCAATGAAACAATGACAATTGTATCTTGTAGAAGAGAAACGGTCATTAGGGTGTAAGAGGAAAGGGAAAATGACAAGGGGTCATTTGGGATCTCAGGCTAAGCCTGAGGAGAGCTGTGAATTGCAGTCAGTTGGTAAGGTTTTGAACAGCTCTCAGATCAGTAAGCTTTGGGGGCTTTGTACAAAGCTTTGAAAGACTTGAGTAAAGACCACTTCTCCTGGAGATCCAGATCCTTGCTCTTCATGGCCAGTTCTGCAAGAAACAACAAGTGCTCCTCCACCAGTAATGCCCTGAGAGGAGCTAGGGCTTGTTCTGTAGGCAAAGAAAGAAAGGGGGCTAGGAGGAAGATATCCATCCAACTCCCAAAGTATCCTCAGCAGGGGTGAGGATTGTCTGCCTGGTTTGTGCCAAACTCAGACTCCTTCAGTACAGGTACAGGACACAATCTCCCACCAGCATCTTAGTACTTTCAACTGCTGAAGTGGCACATTACTCAGTCTGATAACCTCTCTCCAAAAGTGGTCTTCACTCTGCTGTGTTTCAGCCGAGAAAAACATTTCTCAGGAAGGTGAGAATGTAATGTAATGTAATGTAAAAGAGTAAATTTCTCTTCTCTGAAATACTAGACGAAGGAGGGAGCAGTGTCTTTGTGAGGAAGACAAGCTCTGGAAGACAGATGTAGAAATGTCCTATTACACTATAGATATTTTAACGAGCAAAATCACACGTCTTTAAAAGATTAGATGGAGCATACTCTCATATTATTTTTTTTTTTAAGGAAAACAAAGGCACAACTGTCCTTTGAGGAAAAATAATGGACAAAGTGATAACTTGTGCTTATTTGAGGCAGGAAACGAACACCTCACGATAACAAGGTGCAGTATATTTAAAAAGTGATGTACATAGCACCTTTTCCTGCTGCCAAAAGCTTAGAAAAAGCTGGTAAAATTACAGGGTGTTATGAAGGTTGAGAATACCTGTGGCTATAGTTAAGGATACTGCTGTTATTTGAAGTGCACGTGTACGACTGAAAACATTTTAGTGTTCCCAGATTCTCAGATCTTTCTGCAGGGTAAGCTCGGCTTTACAGTGATGAAGCAATGAAGCAGTAGCTTCCCATCCCTAAAAATTGTCTCAAGCAATTACTCAGGAAGCCATTCCCATCAACTGGCTTCAGCATTTCAATCGCTACCTGAAGTTTGAAAAAGTTATCTGTAAAACTTTCCCATAAAGAGGGTGATTTACAAAGAATCGGTGGCTTTTTGGAGGTGGTGCTTAGTGCAGGCTGCCCTGTAACAAGGCAACAGGCTTCAATTCATTGGTCTTTCTTGTGGTTTCTTGGACCTGACACTCAACATGATTCTTTAAAGAGATCATCTGGGGGGTCCTTAAAGTTCTAACACTACCTAGGTTTCTTAAATCCCTCTGGCACCTTAGAAATGAATGTGATTAGAATAAACTGAGATCTTTCTCACTATTTTTGAAACTTAATTATTGTCTGTCTTCTGAATACTTCACAAAGAACTGGATAAAAGGGAATATAGTAAGCCAGTCTCTTCCTTAATGAGACCAGTTTATATTGATAGGAACCCAGCAAAGGAAGTAAGAACTAGAATTCTGTGCATTTTCCTTATTATTTCTCTTCTCTGAAATAGGAATAAAACCTTTTCTTTGTTGTTTTTTTTTTAGGAGCTGACAAATCTATGCATACCTAACGGAATTCCTAGTCATTAGACAAGGAAAGGTGAGAACAACAGTGTTTTCTGAGGCTGTCTGTAATACACTGTGATTTCATCCTAAAATCAATGTATTCCACAAGACAACTTTTATGTTCAATGCTGTAAGCAAAAGGAGCTGTGAAGAAACATTTCTGGAATTAAGTGATGCAGCATGGAAAAGCTTAAAATGACTATTTACTGTAAACATACAATGAAAAATCTGCCAGTCAGTGTTTGTAAGAAGTTTTTTCAGCATTTGACAGGTGAATTTTTTTCACAGAGGTAAACAGTCGTCTTTAAAGACAGTAGCTTTGAAGCAGTGGACTTTTTATTTGTTCTTGGATAGTTTGTTTGGTTTGTTGTTTGGGAGTTCTTTTGTTTGTTTGGGTGTTTTTCCCAATGTGGTCAAGAGGACTCAAGGTAGGACTCAAGGTAGGACTCGACTCAAGGTAGGAAGCTGTTGATGCCCCATCCCTGGAAGTGTTTAAGGCCAGGTTGGATGGGGCTTGGAGCAACCTGCTCTAGGGAGAGGTGTCCCTGCCCATGGCAGGGGGGTTGGAAGTTGATGATCTTTAAGGTCCCTTCCAACTCTAACCATTCTAGGATTCAAGGTAGGATTCAAGGTAGGATTCAAGGTAGGATTCAAGGTAGGATTCAAGGATTCTTCAAAGGTAGCTAAAGTTCGTGAATGAAGGTCAGTTGCCAGCCTGGGGAGAAGGATCTAGAAAAAGTGAAATTACTTTGATTTAAAACCAATTCTAGCACCTAAGTCACTAAACTCAGGCCTAATAATACTAATAATAACTAATAATCAGGTTGGAAACAACTAAGGCCGTGGGTCCAAACACTAAAAGTTTAAAGAACTGTAGTCATATTAGGATCTAGATGTTGTGGAGATGTCCCCTAACATTGCAGTTTAACACAAGACCAGACTTAGAGGACAGGGGTACTGCCTGAGAGCAATCCTTATATAACACCTCCCTTTTGTCCATCGTGCCCAAGACACATTAAAAGGTTTGGTCTCCTACAGAAAAACCCTGAACACTAAGGAATACAGAACCACACATAACTAAGCAATTATTTTACTTTTCTGGTACAACAAAAGTGTTTTTCTTGTTGTGCAACACACCCTGCCCTGTTGCTTGAAGCTGCATTGGATTCTCTCATGTGAAGAGTTCATTATTTCCTTCCTATTACTCAGTATGAGTAAAATTAAATAAGAAGTATTACATTAACTGGCTAGGGAGCTAAAAATAACAGTTCTTCCAAGTGCCACAACTTGAGCCTGTTGTATCTCAAGGCTGGGGAAAAAAGAGAGCAATTAATTTCAATGGCATTAACCTGTCACAACCACTAACACTGACTCTCAGAAGCAACTTTCCTCTGACAAACACTTAGGTATTCTCAGACTGACAAACAAATTAAAGGGGAAACCGAAGCAGCTGAAGACCACTCCAAAGTCTGTCCAATTCTTATTTGATTACAAGTGAAAACTAGATGAGGGCATCATTTCACAATGAATTCAAGTAGGCTGCTCTGGAAGAAGCTGTCGGTTTATGGCATCTGATTTGGTGCCATGTTGCAAATCTTGGCCCATGTTCAATCTAAAATTGGAAACATGAAGACTATAATTAATTTAGCTGAGGGGAAGCTATAGTAAACTGCAATTCCTAAAAGTAGTTGTTTGCATGATGTGCAAGAAGGAATCTTACTGTTTGCTTCAACCCTACTGAATAGAGAGTTCCAAAAATGAAAAAATGCACGGGGAGGAATTCTCCCCAGTCTCCAAGCTCCCTTTGTCATTGCCTATCCTTGCATGTAAACTTTAAATGCCTTTTGAAGGTCATGGCATGGAAATTATTGAACAGGGCAGCTTATGTGGTCTCCTAAAAACCGCAGCGTACATCACTGTTGCTTCATCTGTGTCATTTTAAATTGGAAGAGGGGAGATTTAGATGAGATATTAGGAAGAAGTTCTTTCCTGTGAGGGTGGTGAGGCACTGGAACAGGTTGCCCAGGGAAGTTGTTGATGCCCCATCCCTGGAAGTGTTTAAGGCCAGGCTGGATGGGGCTTGGAGCAACCTGCTCTAGGGAGAGGTGTCCCTGCCCATGGCAGGGGGGTTGGAACTTGAGGATCTTTAAGGTCCCTTCCAACTCTGACCATTCTATGATTCTATGGTTACCCTTGCACACCAGCTACCGCTCAGCAACACTTGAAAAAAATCAAGCAACCCCACCCTCTCTCTCACTGTTTCAGTAGACACGAGTTTATATCCTTCTTCTGCGTCAAATGCTGAAGCCAAATAGGCTGTTAATAGGAAGTGGGGCAACCTTTCGCAGTTTTAGGATGTAGGAAGTCCACAAACACTTGGTATTTTGAAAATTTTCCCCGATAGCTAAAGATTGCCTGCCCTGCCTCCCTGTGGTTACTGCCCTCCACAGCACATCACAGGGCCGAAGAGCACAGCGTGTCCTGCCAACCCTTGCCAGATTCAAAGCAAAACCGCTCCTGCAAGGGCTGTCCCACCAGGTTTTTTGGAAAGGCTGCAGCTTAATCTGCTGTGCTCTGTGCAGATGGTCCAGGATTTCTTTGTGGATGCTCTTCCAGTACCTGAAGGGAGCCTACAGGAGAGCTGGGGAGGGACTCTTGGTCAGGAAGTCTAGTGACAGGATGAGGGGTAATGGTTTTAAACTGGAAGAGGGGAGATTTAGGTGAGATATTAGGAAGAAGTTCTTTCCTGTGAGGGCGGTGAGGCACTGGAACAGCTTGCCCAGGGAAGTTGTTGATGCCCCATCCCTGGAAGTGTTTAAGGCCAGGTTGGATGGGGCTTGGAGCAACCTGCTCTAGGGAGAGGTGTCCCTGCCCATGGCAGGGGGGTTGGAACTTGATGATCTTTAAGGTCCCTTCCAACTCTGACCATTCTATGATTCTATGATTCTTCAGGGTGGGCTGGCTTCGCAGGATCCGCTGCTGGGTGGAGAGAACTTGTCATGAACTAACAGCACATACACCTCTTGAAAAGGCAGACACCCAGCACAGCAAACAAGCTGCCAGGACTCTAAGTGGAAATTACTTATGTGACCCCCTGCAACCACTTCATGCATCGTCAGTGCTCCATCTGCACCCTCTCCTTTACACACTAACTAGCTAGTGCTCAGCTGGGCAGAAAAGAAACACATGCACCCCCAATTTGTAAGGAGCTCTCTAGACACAGCTCCAGTCTCTATGCTGGCACGGCCCTGCTGAGAGACTGGGTAGCAGACAGCTTGCCAACAGCTCTGCAACTCATTTCTCTGACTCACTTGAGCCTGACAACGTTTTGGAATAAGCAAAGGGGAATTCTATGTGCCAAAAGCATCAGCAGTGGCAAAACAGCATGTTAGTAATCCTGGAACTTCCCTAATGCCTCTCTGATTATGAAGAGATTTTTAAAAATACCAAATACAGTAAGACACATTCTAGTGTAAATTACCTGAACCCTGAGTTCCACGAACTGAATTAAAATTATTCTAAATTAACGTATTAATCTCAGAGTAAGGCTTTTCAAAGGAAGCTTTTCTAAATCTCTGGCTAGAATTTGGTTAAACTTACCTTTTTCCAGTCTAAAGCCTGATTGTAACAGCTTCGTAGTATGTTTGTTTGCTTTCTGGAATAGGTTAAAGGGCATCTGTTATTATTAGCCTTCCCCTTTCTTTTACAACAGAGAACACTAATGGAGTTACTACGAATACTGAAACACTGGGCTTGGACACTTCAGAACAATTTTCATTCTTTGCATAAAATAGTCACTTGAACTTAGAACTTTTTCTGAAGTCATTAACTGTATTGGCTCATTGGCCCTGTGACTATAGATCCTGTTGACAGGACGAGGGGGAACGGTTTTAAATTGGAAGAGGGGAGATTTAGATGAGATCTTAGGAAGAAGTTCTTTGGTGTGAGGGTGGTGAGGCACTGGAACAGGTTGCCCAGGGAAGTTGTTGATGCCCCATCCCTGGAAGTGTTTAAGGCCAGGCTGGATGGGGCTTTGAGCAACCTGCTCTAGGGAGAGGTGTCCCTGCCCATGGCAGGGGGGTTGGAACTTGATGATCTTTAAGGTCCCTTCCAACTCTAATGATTCTATGATCATAGAAGGTGATGGTCTACACAGCTGACTTTTCAGTGGTCAAACACTGCAGATGGCTTCTGATATTTTTTTCTCTTGCAATGTCTGAGCCTCGTCTTAACCACTAGAGGGCAAGATGTTCTCATGCAACTGCTTAATAAAAGACTTAACGTAAGTATTCAAGACTTTAAAAGTGCATAAACTTTCCTAAAAACAAACAAACAAACAAACAAAAACCCCAACAAACTCCCCCCGTCCCCCCGCTCCGGATTATACAAATAAGAAAAGAGAAGAAGGAAAGAATAAGCATTATCCCCAAAATTTAGACAATAAAAAGTGATTAATAATGGTAGAGGTAAAAAAAAAAAAAAAAAAAAAAAAAATTTCAA
>VXBW01004604.1:295893-307787 GCA_013400375.1 Thinocorus orbignyianus
TTTAAGGTCCCTTCCAACTCTAACCATTCTAGTATTCTATGATTCTGAGGCAAAAAAAGAAAAATCTCTCTAAAATGTAACTGAAATAATACCATCCTTCCCACACTACTTTCCATCAAGGGTTGCTTTCTCTCCTAATCTGGTGGCCAGGTAATGGCATCGTAGCAGCACACTCTGTGCACAAAGTACCCATGTGAAATAAATAAAAGCAGGTATCAGTGAGAGTAGATTATACCAGAAAGCAGAACTGCTGTTGCCAGAGCAACTTCAGTGTGCCCTTGGGCTCAGTGAAGCATAACTTTGATTTTGTTAACACTTAGAAAACCAGCTCCACTATTACATTTCTTTCCAGTTTTGGTCAAACAGCACCACCATATGCGCCAACATTCCCAACCTATTCCTTTCTGCCTGTTCCCTGTAGAACTGATGGGAAATAGATTAATTCAGTGATTCAAAGATTAGCAACTTGTGCTTTTTCCTTGCCTTGCTATTAACTCATTCCAAGAGCTGAACAAGTCAGGCAGACCTCAGGATAAGTCAAGGGAAGGTTTCAACAAACAGTTCTATCTGCCTTAGTCCATGAGCCTCTCATTAAACACCTGCAATAACACCCGTCTTGTAAATGCTGGTGTTAATCCCAGGGAAGACAAACAATTTATGTAGTTTTGCTTTATGTTTTCAGACATTTGGAGACTCGTTCTGTGAGGCATGTTTGGAGTCAGAAATTGGTCAGTGAAGGCTCTGAATATGAATGCCTGATTGCCAGTGTCTCTTCTGTTTTGCAGAAAGGGAAGGGTCAAAGCTTAACAGTGAGCAGCCGAAATAATTCCATTTATACACCTGCAAATATTTATTCACCCTCATCTCAGGATGAATACACAGGTTCAGCCTACTTGGTCTTACCAGTTACATTTGTCCTAAAGTGTTCTTGGTCCATTTAGCTGTGACCATGGTTGATCTGCTTAGATACAGATATCACACAGAGTAGCATAAAGCTACAGCATGAGGTTGCCCAGGATGTGGGCACATGTATTTCTCTGCTTCATCTACTGCTACCCAATGTATTCAGCCCCCTCTGGTGATGAAGCCTCATAAATTTCAATCCCATGCCCTCCTGAGGTGCAGCAAACGTCAACATCAAGGTCAGCATTCTCCAAAATGCCTGCAAAGTTATTTTTGCTCAGTCCATACTTTCCAGAGACTACGCACTCTTCTACATCCCAAATTCTACTGTAAAATGATTCTGTTCTCCATGACCACTGTAATATTATTTTAAAAGAGATGACGACCTTCCACCTCTGATGCAAATGCTTCACATTTGATTTCAATAATCCTTGGACAGCACTGTTAACTACTGTAGCTAACTGGAAAACTCTCTACTATTGCATTGGGATCTGAATGCAAGACCCAGCCCATTCCAGCTGTTTCACATCCGAACAGGTTTGTTCACTTGCCCTGTCACTCCGAAGAAGCAGAATCCCTCCCTGCACACTGAGTTATCCTACGGACTTCAAACAAATTGAGGTGATAAGGAAGGGATCAGAATAGCTACCAAGTTACACCCAGCATTACTGATCAGCTGCTGCCTGCATGCTCCATGTCACAGGGGGATATTTGTGGCAGCGTTATACCTGTGGAAGGTGCAATCAGAAAGCCTTTTACACACCTACCATAAAAAAAAATGTATTTGTCCAAAGTATTGCTGGCTTACAAAGTGCCTTTTTGTTTTGCTTCCTAATAACTCAAGCTTAGTCAGCAGCAGTGATATGGCCATTTTCTTCCTGTGCTGCCACGCATATTTTTAACTCTTCTATTTCAGAAGCACTGGAGAAACCAAGCCCTATGGTTTAATTAAACAGGATGTGAATGACTACAGCTGCTTGTGTGGGTGGACTTGACACCCTGGCAGACAGTATTCAGGCAGCTACCCCAAGCATCTGTGCAAATATACCTTGTTATTAGAATGTTGTAATTCTGCTGCTGCCGCTGTCCTGTGACAAAACAAGCTGGAAGTGTGATAGTGGGACTAGAGTAGGTGAAGCACAGCAACCCCGGGAATGTGGGAATACAATCATAGAATCATAGAATGGTCAGAGTTGGAAGGGACCTTAAAGATCATCAAGTTCCAACCCCCCTGCCATGGGCAGGGACACCTCTCCCTAGAGCAGGTTGCTCCAAGCCCCATCCAGCCTGGCCTTGAACACTTCCAGGGATGGGGCATCAACAACTTCCCTGGGCAACCTGTTCCAGTGCCTCACCACCCTCACAGCAAAGAATTTCTTCCTAATATCTAATCTAAATGTCCCCTCTTCCAATTTAAAACAGTTACCCCTTGCCCTATCACAACACTTCCTGCCAAAGAGTCCCTTTCCAGCTCTTCTGTTTACTTCCTTCAGATATGGGAAAACCAGCCCTAGGCTTCAGAAAAGCGTCTGTAAAGCTGCACAACATACATTTGTCCTTTTTTTTGTTTGTTTGTTTCTAGCTAAAAGATAAATTTCACAGCATCCCAGCCACTACTGAATCTATTTGGGGTTTGAACCTCTGTGTGACATCTGATTACTCTGATATTAACTGTACATTGTTTGAGCCAAAATCTGCACAAAAACACAAGTAGCATTTGAGTGAAAACTTCCTAAGCAGCCATTATTTGGGAAATTACATCTCTGACCCAGATTTCTTTATGACTCACACAACAGGGATTATATAATTTGTTACTAATATTAGAAATGAACTGTGGGATTATTTAAAAAAAAACACCTGCCTGTTTCCATCTTTACATAAACAATAATCTGTTAGACTAACAGAGGGCATGTATTTTTTCAAATTCCTTGTAGAGCTAATTCTGTGTCTAAAGCTTATGAAATATACAGATTCTATTTCACACATACTGTTATATCAAAGGCCCATGAAGTCAGCAGACAGTCCTGCTGACTACATGGGCTCCAGAAGGACTTTGGAGAGCACAGTTTTCAAGCTCTGTCAAAGGGACCTTTGCTGGAACTGCTGTTTTTCCAAATTATAGTGTGCATTATGTCTCAGATTCCATAAAATACACCGTACTACAAGTTGAGCCTATCCACATCTTTAGTCATCAGCAGAAACAAGTAGCAGCTTTCCAAAAACTACACTTCTTGGGCCCTCAAGATAAGATCTGCTTAGTGGTGATGGTAGTAGCAGTGCAGTAGTAAATTTTTACTTACCAGATGCACATTTAGTAGTGAGAAGGTATTGTTGCAATGTTTTTGTAGCTATCTGCCCAATATGTGCCTTACACCCCAATCTCACCCATTTCAGGGGTGGTGGTTGTTTTACTGGTTTCTACAAACTGGTGGTTTTACTCACCCCAGTGCTGCGGGGCCTTGAAATATGCCATCCACTGCCCTTCCCAATGCTGCTGCTAATAACAGAAATGGTTGATTTTCACTGCATGTTTTTTAAAGCATTTATAAAGCACATAATTACATTACTGCTTTTAAAAGGGCTCCAGTTTTCAGCTCTGCCTTGCTGGAAGGCAGCACGAGAGCCTAACGCTTCATAAAGCACATCCCTGTCTGTTTCTACTCAAATCTATCTCTGCTACAACAAATTAATTCTCGGCCCTTTCTACCACAGGTTAAGCCTGTTTCCAGCTGAGGCTGGGCTCAAAGGGAGTTGGTAAGCACAGTTCAAAGCTTGGCATGCAGAAACTTGAAAGTCAGATGGAAGAGGAGCAAGTGATAGAGGTGAAGGACAGGAAATGTAGATCACAATTAAACAACAGCTAGCATCAGCCAAAGTGATCATGTGAATGCCATAGAATCATCATAGAATGGTCAGAGTTGGAAGGGACCTTAAAGATCATCAAGTTCCAACCCCCCTGCCATGGACAGGGACACCTCTCCCTAGAGCAGGTTGCTCCAAGCCCCATCCAGCCTGGCCTTAAACACTTCCAGGGATGGGGCAGCAACAACTTCCCTGGGCAACCTGTTCCAGTGCCTCACCACCCTCACACCAAAGAACTTCTTCCTAAGATCTCATCTAAATCTCCCCTCTTCCAATTTAAAACCATTACCCCTTGTCTTTATGCTGGTTGTTTTTTAGCACTCAGGATCAACTCCCATGTTCAATACATGTTGTGGATTCGTTTGCTTTGACTGGGAGCTGCAAGGACCTTGATAACTGGCATCAAAAAGAGACCATTTCTAGTACAAGTTCTGCTTTGCCTTATCAGGAGTTGTCAACACGATTTTCTTGAGAGCTGTTGCATGTCAGATAGAAGGCAGAGCATTACAGCCAAATCCAAATCCTGCTGCTTGTTAAAAGGAGAAGAAGTCTACATTATGGCTTGAAAATTATTTCTGGCCTAACCTTAGACTTCTGGTTTCCCGTTTTGCAATTTTTTTGAAGAACTGATTATTCCCCACAACTTCTGTGTGCTTTTCCTAGATAAAACTCAAAGATACACCTCCTGCTGAGAAACATACAGTGTAACCTCAGAATGAAATACAAGCTTTACATGAGGATGTAATCAAGCTCTTAAGGGAACTCACCAAGTGGCAATTAAATCCAAGTGCTCAATCTTAACTGCATCCACATCAGAGTCAGCATACTGCTTCCTTCATCTCTGTTATTTTTCTAGGCAGACCATACAACAACTCTATCTCTCTCCTCTTTTATTCACAGCAGTGATAGTTTCAGCAAAGCTTTTGCCAATGCAGATGAAAGCACTGGGCTTGTTTTGCACTGCTACCAAGGATTTTCCCTCAAGGATATCAGCAGGCTCTTAATGTTAATAAATCCAAAGTTCAAACAACTGTCTCCATAGCATTATAGTTCTCCATAAATTCCTATTTGTACTTGAAATCAATCAAGCTATCCAGAACAAGGCCTCTAGTCACTCATTGCATCGAAGAATTCTCCATTTTCTCTGAGGCAAAAACCTTTAATTTAATAATTATTTTAAAACGTAAAACATTTTAATAAATAATCTTCCCATATTTGCCAGGGGTCCATAAAACAAGTTCTCTTTCTTTTAAATTTTTAAGTTCTCCCACTCTTTTCCTTAAAAAAAAAAATCACATATAAAAAGGTAACAATGCAAGAATCACTTGCCAACAAAAAAATAAGACATTGAAAGAAAGTATAAAAACTCAATGCTTATGAACAAAAAAAAGTCCAAGCAATAACAGAGTATCTTGGGATTCGTGCTGTCTGACTTTCTGTCCACCCATTACTTGACTCTCTGCTTGTGTTACACATGTTATAACCAGATGCTACCAAACTTCAGCCAAGCCAGACTCTTCATTGTTGTGTGTTCTGGCAGTTCTGTCACTTAGAAATGACTACACGCTGCTATAAAGGTTTGAGGTTCTCAGCAGAGGTAGGACTTGAAGAGAAAAACTGCCTTTTAGGAAAATGTTGCAGCACAGACAGTTCATAACAATAGTGCTGTGATGTCCTGGCAATGACTGCAGGCAATTAGGAGAGGGGAAAGCAGCAAGGGTGGGGGAAAATTAAAAAACAAATCCAAGAACAAGTCAATCTTTTATCAATGTCCTGCTGAAAAATCTACCAAGTTCGGTACCTTCTTGAGTTAATACAGGGCTGAACTAGTCAGCCTTCCAGTATCTGAAGGGAGCCTACAGGAGAGCTGGGGAGGGACTCTTGGTCAGGAAGTCTAGTGATAGGACAAGGGGTAATGGTTTTAAATTGGAAGAGGGGAGATTTAGATGAGATATTAGGAAGAAGTTCTTTGCTGTGAGGGCGGTGAGGCACTGGAACAGGTTGCCCAGGGAAGTTGTTGATGCTCCGTCCCTGGAAGTGTTTAAGGCCAGGCTGGATGGGGCTTGGAGCAACCTGCTCTAGGGAGAGGTGTCCCTGCCCATGGCAGGGGGGTTGGGACTTGATGATCTTTAAGGTCCCTTCCAACTCTGACCATTCTGTGATTCTATGAACTGTATCTACTCTGCCTGTCCAGTGCAGCGCAGCAACTGTTCCCGTGTTGCTGTGCACTCTTTCCCCAAAGTGAGAAAGTAACTGAGTGATCAGTGTGGGGACAAACTCTCCAACCACTCACCCGTCCTCTGCTCCCTTCCAGCTTAAATGCTCCTCATGCAGAACAGCTGGTGAGTCATAGCATGGCCACAGTCAGCAGCCAAGTAGAACAAAAAGACAGGGAGGGGAAAAGTCTTAGCTCATCTGTCTTATCTTCTTGGAAGTGCAAGCTGGGTCCCTGCATTTAACAGGTTTTAAAATATTTCTTGGGAAAGTAGAACCCTTTAAATGAACCTAGGGCTTACGAACTTGCTGATAACAAAAATAGTTTTTCACATTCTTAATTCTTCAAAGTACATCTCAAAAGTAACTAATGGTACAGCACTTATCCTCCTCTCCCTTGCAGTCATACCAATCAGTACTGCACTACACTTGGACTCAGCTCTTTACTATTCCCTCCTAACCTATAAGAATTATAGTAAGAATATCTGCTTTTAAATTTAACTTTCCCAGTATGAGGCTGGTGGTTTTTATAGCACAATTACAGATCACTAAGGTTTTGTTCTGCTAGATTTATACATATCATAAATCCAGGCATACTAGCTGCAAATGCATGTCTGCAAAAATAAAAGTTTATCACAACCTAGTTGAAAAGCTAGTCTCAGCTATTTTGATGAAAGTTTGGAAACATACCTTCAATCCTGATTAATATACACATCTGACTATTTAAGTGCCCACAGTATGTCTCATTAAAAATGCATGGTTTGTAGGTCTTCATGAAAAGGGCTTCAAGTGATAGAAGGAAAGGCAGAAACTGACTGCCTTTGCTCTGAACCTTCAAAGCATAACTCACCAAGCCTTCCCAAAAAGCATATGTATAGTTATGGCTTTTGGGTCAGCAGGTGTTTGAATCACATTCTTTACTGGTAGGAATGATCTTACTAGTAGAAATGGTTTTAAAAGGTACACAGGAAAAATTTCCTGTGCACGGAGCTATTCTCTTCCAGTAGAGCAACATATTAATACTGCTTTTGCAATAAGCAGGTATCTACTGCAGGCAATACCTTATGGAAATCAATATTACAATAAAGACAAAAGTTCATGCAGCTGTTGAACTGTAACAGCAGAGAGCAGTCACTTCACAGTTTCACTGCAGTTTTCTTCATGGTCTGGATTGTGGCTAGCAGAGAGTTAAAACAAGGAGTATGATCAGAGCTCCAAGCACTAGAAAGCCAGTTTGTACTGCTAATGCATTTGGGGACTCCACAGGAACAGTTCCATCTTCTGCTATAACAAGTTAATATAAATTGATGTGTCAGACATTAAACATAATCTGAGTGCTTGCTGTAGGCAGTTCCACACGCTGGGCTCTAACAGAAATATTATTACAATGGAACTCCATTTGCTCCAAACCTTACCTTTGTCACTGACTAGACAAAGGAACAAAAAGCAAAAAGCCTTCTTGCTTGGCATACTTGTCAGGAGTTTGGAGGAAGGGGCAGACAGGAAGAGAAGAATCATCAGTGCAGAGATGATTCTCTGGCTTTTATTGGCTTAGCACTTACAAAAATGCAGTCTGTTTCTTTGCTCCTGTCAGGAGGCTGGAACAAGAGCTTCTGCCAACCTCTGCACAATCAGTAAGTTTCCACTCTCTGGCAGCATGAACATGCATTTTTGCCTCCAGAAGGAATGTGAGATCATCATGTGAATAGGAGTGGTGCAGAGTCCAAAGGGCTCCAGCAGACAAAGTCACTGATATTGATGACGACAACTTACCCACGTAGTTGAAAACATCATTGAAAGGAAAAGGATTTTGCTTATCAATGCAAATACAAGAGAGGGAACTGTTGTCAATTATAACTTCCCCAATTCCAGGTCATGGAAGCACTCAGCACTAAATAACTTTTTTGAGTCCAGCTGGTTTTATCCCATATTAAATGCCAAGGAAGGAAGACAGGGAGTGTCAAGGCCTGAGCTCAGTTGTCCCACTTCTCCCTGAGTTTTTCTGTGAACTTAGAACCTCCTAAAAGCTGTTCTTCTCCTCTTATATAAGATGTAGTCTTTTCCAACAGAACTGGTCTTGTGGTGGATAACTCCACTAAACTGCACAATGGCATGATAAGTACTCACATACTTTGCCAAACGTATATTTCATATACAAATGCCAAATGCATTTTGGGGTGATAATTTCTTTCTGAAGTTCATCTTAAACATTTGGTGGCATTAGCAATATCACTCCAAGCTGCTAGTCTGAAGCACTGCTAGTGAGAAACATGCTTTACTTCAATAGGCATTCCCTGATGTCCACAATGAACTGCTGCCATGGTACTCTTAAAAGGGCATTTCTGCTCATGGATGAGAAGCTCACCATGAGCCAGCAGTGCGCGCTGGCAGCCCAGAAACCAACCCCAGCCTGGGCTGCAGCAAAAGAAGGGTGAGCAGCAGGGCCAGGGAGGTGATTCTCCCCCTCTGCTCTGCACTTGTGAGACCCCACCTGGAGTCTTGTGTCCAGTTCTGGAGTCCTCAACATAGAAAGAACATTGAACTGTTGGAACAGGTCCAGCNTCTTGAACAACGCCTCAGTAACTAAGGACAAATAACTGGGCATTCTGGTGGTGGTCTGAAAGCCTCCCATCAGTCTTGAATACTTCACCCCTAACGGTGTTACTGACTTGAGTAATTGTGGTGAATGTCATCACACTTGACTGATGACACTCCTGCTTTTAAAGACCCTGGGGTTAAGCGGCTGAGCCAGATTTTTGTGGCCATGCCAGCATCAGTTTCATATTGAATATAGATGGTTTAGCATCTCATCCGCACACACAGGACAGGCAGAAAGGCAGCTAAGGTTCACATCACTCAAGATAGAGCATTAGCAGTACTAGACAATGTTCCTCCAACAAGAACCACAGTGGTGTTCCCTCAACTACTAGAGTTTACTGATTCTCCGCAGTGCATCTTTCCCTCCATATATAACATGAAGACTACAAAAGCTTGTTTCTGTTCTGGGCAGGGTGCCTTTGGTTTTGGGAAGGATGAGGAAGGTGGCACAGCCATCCCCAGTTTGAGAAAGAGACCATGTGCACAATTCATACAATATTCTTGAAGTCAGACTGCTAACCAGAATAATCTCTAAGTACTTCTTCACTATTTACTGCTTTATAGACTTCAATACAAGAAAAACTCTATTATAGTCAGAAAGGTAACACAAAGACAACCAATCACCAATGCAATCCAAGTTGATTTATCTACAGATCCAGACATCTCTGTATGAATAACCTTTGGTATCATTCACTCAGGCTTATTGCTGACTGTAGCTCTGTACATAACCCTCCCTCTTGGGTGCGGAAGCATATGTGGCTCCATCTGTCTCACAGCTGGCTATGCCTTTTGCATAATAATTGTGCAGTATCAAAAACAAGGTAAGAAATCACCATCAACTACCAGAGAGCATTGCTCTGTAAGTTTGGCTCACTTTTCTAATAAGACACCTGTAAATTTTCTGAGCTATGGTCAAATGACCACATCTGTTGTGGAGGGAAACACAAACCCCTAAAGTCCCTGATGTACTTCTCTCCCCTCCACAATCCCAGGACTACAAACCCTTAGAATCAGGACAAGCAACCTGCTTTCTGGCTTTGAGGGCAAACTCACAGCCAAACCACTCCCCAACAAATGTTCTGATTCAGCATACACTTCACTTGTTACAAACAGCCTCGACGATGGCACCTCTGACTACTGGAGGCATAATTGTTTGGGGCCTATAAAACAAGATTGGGAACCAAAATATCCCCTTTGCCCTGAAAAAAAAAAAAAAAAGATACGCAGCACAACCATATCTGAGAAAGAAGAAATGATGGCATTTACCAAGTCCATTGGATTACAATGCAGTAGAGGGGAAAAAAAGATAAATGAAACATCCTTTGTAATGAAAGGCAATGGATAAATATCGGAGTTTCACCTCACAGAAGAAATTACTGTTGCTGACAGAGACACCTAGAAGATTAACACACTTAGGTTCTATTTAGAACTCCATTTAGGAACTCAAAGTGGCACGTTGCTTGAGGTTTGCTAAGTTTTATTCAAATTGAAATATTTCCTTCACACAAACATGCATCACGGCCAAATTCCGCTCTGAATGTTAAAGTCACATGGATTTAACTGGAATACTGGAAAGTGAATAAGATTGGGGAAAAAAAAAACCACAACAACAATGCTTTCTATAAATTAGGTTTGAACACTGATGTTTTCGCTCAAAATCTACACTCTGCTTTCTGGAAAACAAGTTTGAACACTCAAGTCTTCACTGGTCATGTCTGTGACATATTGGGTATAAACATAAACAAAGATTTGGCAGCTTGCTTGAAAACTAAGTTCACACTCCCATTAGAGAGGAAAAGGCTATTGCACTGGAAGAAGCCTGACATTTATCCTGTTTTTAATTGGTGTCTCCATTATCTGACCTCTCAGAAAGACTACAAAAGCAAACATCACAGTACATGTTTCTGACTTGCCTAATCTCTCCCTGTCCAGACTGATTTATTGATTTCAGTTGAAGATCAGCCAACACTGAACTGTAACTGATTACATTCAGTGTGAATTAGGCTCTGTGTAGTCTGAAGAACTGGAAGTGTCACACTCTTTGAGGGTTGCTCAGTTTCAGTCAAACTGAAATATTTCCTTTACATACATGTGCAACACCACCAATTCAGTGTGAGAAGTCAATTGGTAGAGCCAAATTCTGTGTGTTCAGTGCTGAAGTGAACTAAGTCAAGCCTCTGCTGAGATTTCAACCCAAATTCCAGCTATTGATGTTCTTGGAAACTTTAGTCAAAATGGTGAATATGCTTATCTGACCTCATAAGCCTTCTGATCACCTAATAGTTTGTTAGCTTGGGAGGTTTTTTGGTCAGTTTCGTGGGTTTTTATTTTGTTACACACTGCTGCCTAATTGTATATTGTTACCATTCCAGTACATACACTTTGCAGCATTATACAGCAGGGGTTTTTTAAGTATACGAGTAACACACTGCTTAAGCAACAAATTTGTTTCTTCTAAGCAGTGACAAAAATGTAGGAAAAAGCTTGATCTATATCTCTAAGTTATTCTTCTACTTCTTTTCAGAACTAAGCTGAGATTGAAAATTAACTTCCACAGCAATCCATTCTGATATCACAAGCAAAACTAAGTATGTTTCTGAAATGACATCAGCAGCTGGCAGTGCTGGAAAATTTTTCATATATAAAGGTTTCAGGATATATTTGTCATCTTATCTTGAAAACACAGTTCTTCCTTTTAGAAAATCTCACTCATCACTACAAACAGAAGAATGCAGAAAGTGCAAAGAGAACCGTTTTCAATGACTCTATGTTAGTATTTGCTATGATTTATCAACAACCCTTTGTTAGTTCCTCTATTTTTTAAAGAAACAAAAAAAGTCTATCATCTTCATTCACTGGTAACCCAGTAGTTTCCATTGTTTATTTTCTATAGTTCTTCATTAGTTTTATAGAAGAAAGTTGCACATGCACAGGACAATTCATTCGCTGTTCTATGAAATTTTTCAAGCGAAAATAGAAGCATATCCTCGAATTTCCAATGTTTTCTAATATGTGACTAAGTCACGGCGGGTGGGGTGGGAAATTGTCTTGGATTCATTCTAGGATGGAATTCTTAAAGGCAACTCACAGATATAGGAAATAAAAATTCCAATGGTTCACAATAAATATACCTTAGGTGAAACAGAAACTCTCACTTCTAACATTTAACATATGTTCAGATCTCAGGATTTGCAGCCTCCGCCCCTCCAAACAATTTAAATATATCATAGAATCATAGAATGGTCAGAGTTGGAAGGGACCTTAAAGATCATCAAGTTCCAACCCCCCTGCCATGGGCAGGGACACCTCTCCCTAGA